>VXBW01006646.1:746876-774842 GCA_013400375.1 Thinocorus orbignyianus | reverse complement strand
TTTTTTTCCAGTAAATAATGGTTTATGGCCATTTCTCTCAGGTGAAATGCCCACAGCAGTGGTTTAGGAGTGCAGTCAAATGTCACTCAAGTGGTGCAAAATGTTCTCATTTGATTTGAGTCTGATGTTGAATCTTCCTTCTTTATTTGCCTCTGATGAAATGCCCTCAAAGTTCAAATTACTTCATCACTAACTGGAATTCGAAAGGTAAGCCAAGACTCTGATAAACATCTTCCCCACTGAGTTCCAGGTTCCCATGCCTGTGACCCAGTGAATATTCAATAAACAAGACTGAAAAGCAATGTGAACAACCAGTAGATAACTAGCAGATAATAATCCGCTCTTTTGGGAAGAATAATGTAAGAAAACAGAGTTGTTTAATAAAATCCCTACTGCAAAAGAGGTATAAAACACGGAGAGTTTTATTTGACTTGTGTCAGTACTTTATGAACAGGAGTGCTCAGTAGAAAGAATAGTCAACAGCACCTGCTGACTGTTGTAGGCATGTCCCAAATGGCTAGTCATACTCTGAAAAAATGACTTTCAGATTGGAATCTGGGAAACAGGAAGGGTCATAAACACTGTAAACACTTCTGGAGGTCAGGTACCAAACAGCTATGGTCAAGCATATATCCTCCATGAACGAAACTTAAGGGAAGGTGTTGAGTAGGGAATGTATTGAGAAGGTAGTTTCAGTATCTCAATGGTTGGGCAGTAGCTAAGTGTAGCTATGACTTCTTGGATAGGGACAACTAAAACATCATTAGGATTTCAATCTAGCTGATGGATCCTGCCTAAGATCAGAAGAAATGTCAGAAATAATTCCTTTTCCCAGAGCTCAGAAAGCCTTAGCAAGAATTTAGTCTCCCTTCAAAGGGGTCTGCCGGGACCTAGCATTTTTTTCCTCAGGAAAAATAAGAATAAGCAAATTAATAAAAATAAATTTTGTTGATTCATCAGCTTCAGCAGGGTGTTGGGTCTAACGTCTACATGGAAACAGCCTTCCAGCGCTCTGACCGGCTTTGCAAATTGGCTATAATTTAATAGTGAATGAAGCTTAGTGGGAGCAATTTCTTTCAAGTATCTGCTGCTATTAGCTTAGGGGAGAGGAAATTAGAGGAATCCAGAAGTTTTCATTTCCAAGTGAAGCAAGTCACACTGCACAGTACAAGACCTTTTTAAATTGCAATATGGCATCATATTAAACAGAAGCCATCTGTGTTTCCTTTGGCTTTCTATCAGTTTACATTTTTTCTTAGATGTAGTAGTAGCAAATGTCAGAGCTTTTCACCCTCTCCCGTAATGCAGAATTAGTATGTGACTCTGTGTAGGTCTATAGCTCTCAGCTGACCCATTGCTGCAAACCCTGAGTTGTGAGCTGCTCAACTTCACAGAAGTACCACCAACGAACTTAAATGCTGCCTCACATGAATTGTGACCTAGATCCTGCAAAGTATTAAAACACTTGTTTAATTAACTCACTAGAGGGGAGTTCTGAATTGGTTGGATTTTTTCAGAAGGAGGACTAAAGGCAGTTGCAATAACATGTGCAGTTCCTGAGTATCTTCTAAAATGACATTGCAGTTTTCTATACTGCTGGCTTCCAGGGCAGCTGTACTAAACCTGGCTGTGATGATTAAAAATGCTGAGGTCCCCAGCTGTTTTCCTGCCTCTCTGCTGGAAGCCACTGCCTCCATGGTAGAGTAGGCAGCTCTCCTGCTATATGCCAGCTGCTCTGCTTGCACAGTTCTCAGCCTGGGCTATCAGCTTCTGCTGCAACTGGAGATAGGCTGGCTTCTGAACAGCATTGCCCTGAGGTGTAATGCCATACTGGTCTGCTATAGCAGCAATAGGCACCAGCAGAAAGGGAAAGGCAGTCACTGGGAGGTGAGGTAATATTATTTTCCCCTGACATAAATTGCTAGTGCTTGTGAACCTTTAATGACTGCTGTCACTTCAGGATTTTGCTGGAACAGACACTATGTGAAGTGACTTCATCAAAGTGTTTTACTGATGTTAATGAAATAACAGCATAGTAATTAATGTGCAATGGTGCCTAAAAATGAATGGAAAGCATGAGCAGATACTGTTGGGCTAGGCAGTCACGCTGACCAGTAGCAACGTGTATGGATAGAACTTGGTACAAGTAGGGTATATGGGCTGTACCTCCACAGTGTCATCACTCCACATGCGCAAGGGAGGAGGATGGGGCTGTGCTGCCCCAGCAGCAATGGACACTGCCATGGAACGAGGTGGGGGTGTAGGGCTGGGGCAGAGGGATCTTGAGGTCTGATCCTGCCTCTCTGCGGTAGAAGGGGTGGGTGGTGTCTGCTGAGTTGGTGGCAAGGCAGGAGGCCTGGGGAAGGGAATGGTCGCACTGGGGCAGCATTACCATCAGCTAAGAAACAGTCTGGGTCTTTCTGACAGCATGGATGGGAAATTGATGTGCTGCTGCAAGGGTACAGAGACATGAGGTCATGTGTGTCTGGAAGCAAGCTCCTCCCGTGCAGCCTGCACCCATGGGTGCTACCACCCCTTCTGTCCCCAAAGGCTGACAGCTCCCGAGGCTGGCAGGGAAGCTGTGCTGAGATGGGCTGTCAAAGCTGCCTGCACGACTGACACCATCAGGAACGGACTTCTGAAACAGACCCTGTGGGGAGCTAGCACAGAGAAACAAGCTCTGGAAATATGAGATTTTTATGATTCCTGCTACTTAATGCCTATTGGGTTTGCTGTGAATGGGCCTTTGTTTTGACGGGCTTTGCTGCCAGGGAGATGGGAGGGCATGCTTTTGATAGCAGAGGGTAGTATGGCTAGAGGTGATCCCACTCCTAGCTCTACTTTGTCAAGCTTAGTTTGAGTCTGGCAGTGAGAAAACTGGGGGAAGATGTCTGTGCTGTGTAAAATGCTGTTTGTGTGTCAAGCAGTGATGTCCTGTCTGGGGTGGGTCAAGGGTTGTTGGGATCCTCTGCCAGCTCACAGGGTATAGCAAGGGAAAGAGTGGAAGTGTTCAGGTGTATGGAGGGGGTTTGATCTCACCAAACTGCAGCAACTCATCTCATCGATGTGCAGTGTGCATTGGCAGCCCAGAAAGCCAATTGTATCCTGGGCTGCATCAAAAGAAGTGTGGCCAGCAGTTTGTGGGAGGTGATTCTCCCCCTCTACTCTGCATTCGTGACAATCCACCTGGAGTATTGTGTCCAGCTCTGGAGTCCTCAACATAGAAAGAACATGGAACTGTTGGAATGGGTCCAGCGGAGGGTCACGAAGATGATCAGAGGGATGGAGCACCTCTCCTATGAAGACAGGTTGAGAGAGCTGGGGTTGTTCAGCCTGGAGAAGAGAAGGCTCCAGGGAGACCGTATTGCAGCCTTTCAGTGTCTGAAGGGAGCCTACAGGAGAGCTGGAGAGGGACTCTTTGTCAGGAAGTGTAGTGACAGGACAAGGGGTAATGGTTTTACATTGGAAGAGGGGAGATTTAGATTAGATATTAGGAGGAAATTCTTTCCTGTGAGGGTGGTGAGGCACTGGAACGTGTTGCCCAGAGAAGTCGTGGATGCCTCATCCCTGGAAGGGTTTAAGGCCAGGCTGGATGGGGCTTTGAGTGATCTGGTCTAGTGGGAGGTGTCCCTGCCCATGGCAGGAGGGTTGGAAATCTATGATCCTTAAGGTCCCTTCCAGCTCTAGCCATTCTATGATTCCCTGATCCTCAGACCAGCATGTAAATTGGTTAAGGTGAGTTAATCTCTGGAGGCACCTAGCTATTTTTCAGGGTATGAGTCTTAGTGACCATCTCAGACATATGTGTTAGTAATTCTGTGTATTCAGAGCTAGGGGAGCTGACTGCCACTAGCAGCAGCCTGTGGAAATGACCTGCTGAATCTGTCTGCACGTCGCTCCTGTAGCTGTGTCAAATATGCCGGTGAAACACATCCCTCCCTTATGAGATTTTTCTCCTCTGTTGATCCCAAGTCTTATCACACACAAGCACCAAAGTGGTGGCTATCAGTAGCTTAGAGAGTAACGTGAAGGTTGCTGCAGTTACCCCAGTCTGCTAGTGCACTATGTACACAAACTCATAGAAAAATGGCATCACCAGGTTGTGTTGCACTTGCTTCAAGAGCAAAATAAGAGTGACATTTCAGTAAAGACTCAGTGGTAACTTTGACAAAACCAAGCCAAAAACATAGGGAGCACTTCATGTATTTCTGAAATTCAAAAGTCATCTAAAGAAGTACTTGCACGTGACTCTCCGTTTCACCCTTATGGAAGCAGCGGAACATCAAAGGGGAGAAGAGATGCACTGAATTTGTTTGGTTTTCTATAGACTTTCAGCAATTTTGCTTTTCATAATTAGTTTTCTAGGTCACGTTCTGATCCTTCAAGTTTGGTATTACATATACTTGTGACATGGGAGCTTTGCACTGATTACAATAAGTGTGTTCAATTGGGCTTTTTTTTTTTTTTAGGTATAAATTTAGAAAATTTGAGATGTATTAGAGGCCAGCTGAAAAATTGCACCTAACCTTTCAATTAAGATTTTTAATTTATCTATCTAACATTATATCCTGTCTTTTGAAGCAACTAAGATTGCTTGTGGGGGCTTTTTTCCTAGGTTGTTGAGGCCCCCCCGAAGCCAAGCAGATGCATGAACTAAACGGGCATAAGAATAGGCAAACTTTCTATTTTTTATTTTTTAAACTGATTTTTGAAAACATTTCTATTTTCTTGCTCTGTTCCTGGCTCTTGAGGTTTTCTGAAAAAAGTCCTATGCAGTCTGAAGAGATGCAATGAAGAGTTAAGCAAAACCAGCAGTGGTGCTTTCTAATATCTGCTTAGTGATGTAATGCAGTGCAGATTAATGCCTTTCCTCCAGCTGACTAACTCCAGTGGAACTCATTTACACACTCATGTGTACATTCCAATACTTGCGCTTTTTCCCTTTTTTCCTTAAAAAAACCCAACCCAAACCAACAGAAAAAGCCATCAAAATTCCTTTCTGTTCACAGAACTAGCAAATCATGGTCTATTTCACTGAAATCATGATTAATGAAGTATAAAATAGATAGTTTTCCTATTGAAGGGCTATTGGCAGATTAAAGGCTGCTTAAAGTTGACTGTTGTTTTCATGTGAAAGTAGACTTGATTCCTGGTGGGCAGCAGTCATTATGAACGTCTGTGTGCTTTTGATGGAGCTGAAGGATTGGCAGAAGAATTCCTGGAAGAGTGTAATTTTTTCCCTAAGAAGCAGCCAGATACTTCTTATGCAGTATGCCCCATCTTTTATATATTAAAAGGTATATAAATGCATTGAGAGTAAGGAGGGGTGGAGAACCCTTCTGGAAACACTCAATAAATCCTGCATCAGGTAATAAACAGGCTGATATCAAAGGGCTTGTCTGTTCCTTAGAGATAAGCTCTCATGTGATTTGATGCTTATCAATGACCCATGAGTTTGCAAAATTTAGTTGGGAAATCTTCTGAGAGAAGGCCATGACAAGCCATTTGTGAAAACAGCATGATGTATTTCACAGCTGTCAAAGCATTAGAGCAGTCTTCCTTGCAGCATCTTAGAATATTTTAAGTTTTTGCTGAAGCGGAAGAAACTAGGGAAAAGTATTGCTAGCTCAGACATACCCAAAATGTCTTTGTGCTGAGAAGATTCAGCTACTGGAAGACCTTTAAACTGTAATTCAAGGTGCTTCATCAACCTCTACAGTATGCTGTGCTCATCCTTACAATCTGTCCCATGATAACAGGGGTTTCAGAAGTCACAGCAGGCTTCTGTGGGGTGCTTCTTGCTGCAGGAGTTGTGGCCCAGCTTCATCCAAGGCAAGTTTTGTCGACAGTTTCCCTCGCCTTGCCATGGGAGCCGTGTTTAAGCTGATCATTGCCTGAGCTGCATCATGGCTGTGCCTGTGCCTGGCCGTGTACCTTGTAGACCCAGACCCACATATTTGATGCCTTGACTTGAGCAAGAGTGGTGTCTGTCCAGTTGTGTGCTTTATTCTGTGGCTTTACTTTGTTTTCTTTCACTGCAGACCAAGCAACGTCAAATAACTGTTTCCCACCATACAAGAGCATGTATGAGGAAAATCGATTTCAAGTCAGTGCCCTTCCTCTTTGAAACTGTTCACTGGAAATGGGATCAGTCTGTTCTGCTGTATTTTGCAGCCACATTTTGTTTTCCGTCCTAGAAACTGCCTTATTTTGTTCTGATCACATTGCTCATGATAAGCACATGCTGGCTAATAATAATCAACAACTATAATTCCACAACTGTTATAGTTTTGAAGGTCTATTTCCAAATATGTCATGCGGAATTTTTCTTTAATGCATACTTTGATATTTTCATTCAATTTTCTTTTATGGTGTCTCCATAATTTCAGTTGCTCTGCAGTGTACATCATGGTAGTTATAGTGTAGAGAAACACAAATAGTTCTATAGAGTAGGCTATTCAGAGTTTGTTTTGTTAGTTTAAAATAACCGTGTGAGTATTACGTGAGTTGGTAGCAACTTCTCTGCCTCAGAAAGGTAAAGAGGCAGGCTACTATGTCCATGCTGAGGATGTTTGAAATGAGGTCAATGACAAAACTGTGAGCTGTAGTTCTTGCATATTGTCCCAGTTTAGCACCACGTCCCCATGCAGCAGAGTGCCCTGGCGTGATAAGGCTGCGGGAGACTGTGAGGAAAGGACCAGCATTGCTGGCAACCACCATGGGGGCATCATTCCTCATCAATGGGCTTCAGGAGAGCCAGGTGGAGTGCAGAGGCAATAGGAGGAATTTTTGTAGAAAGCCCTGGCATCAGTGTGACCACCTAAACAAACGGAGGGAGGTATACTTCCTTGAATATGAAACAATTGAACAGCTGAAGAAGAGTGCTGGTGATCCAAAGGGAAACAGTTGTTTTGCTTTGCACTTCATTTTGAAGGTATAAAAATGCCTGAATTTATTTATCTTTTGTGTGTGGACCTTTGAGGAAGAGATTATTTTTCTTTTGTTAACTAGAATATGTGCCTTATTTTCTCTGTCACTAGCTTACATTGTCTTGAAGACTTAACCTATTTCCTTCACATTCAATTAAAACCTGGTTGAGAGCTTGGTTCATGCAAGAGACTGGGTTTGCTGAGACATGAGCTTCTTCCCTCCTTAAAGGCTGTTCCATATGTTGTAGATCTATTTATTTATTCTCATATTTATTCTGCATTGATTCTCATCACATGTAGGCATATAACTCAGCAGTTAGAGCAGGAGCTAGTGTTTCTCGCAGAATTTTCTATACTTGATCTAGGAAACACACATCTTCATCCAGCTACAAGTAAATCTTCCTGTGAGGTTGACTTTTTATTTCCATTTGTATAAAGCAAGTTTGTGGTGACTGTATACTATAGGTGTCTTGAGTAAAAGAGATGAATCTGGGCACAAACAAGAGAGTGGAAGGAGGGTATTTAATGTTAACTTGTAGCAGCTACGAGGGAAGCTTATACAAAGGAATTTGTCTTTTTCATTACTCCTCCCTATTTTGTTTTATTTAGCCAATTTATGGTATAATATTTGGTGTGCTTGTTAGAGTTCTTCGCCAGATTTTGTTTTTTTTTAAAACATACCAATACATTAAAGCACTGAAATGCAATCTCTGTGGAATCCCTTTGGATTCCCTGTATATGTTTAGCTTTCACTTCAGCTTTCTAGCTACCTTGTAGTTCCTGTCCTATAGCAAGATCCTTTAATATAGCTCCCAGATCTGTATTATAGTACCTTACACCTTATAAAAAGGGATTGTGCAATGGATGTAAGGAAATGGTATCAGAAAAATACCTGCAAACATCTTGCCAATGAGGTAGAGATAGTGTCAAGGCTGGCATGATATCAGCACTGGGGGACCACTTTTTTTTTGGCCATTTTTCCAAAGTTCATTTAATTCTTCACATATGTTCATTCCCCAGGCCTCAAAGAAATATTTTTGCAATGCTCTTAAAAAAAAAAAAAAAAGAAAGAAAAAAAGAAAAAAATCAATGCCAGCTGTTGGGTTCTTAGATGAAACTTAACAACAAGGAATGCAGTGCACACACAATGGAATTAAATACCCTGGGAACAAGAAACAGATTTCTTTAAAGATAAAGATTGTGATCAGCAGTAAATAAGACAAAACAGAGCTTTTCCCATGGAAAAAAATCCCTCAAAGGGAATGAGAAATCCAGTTTGGTAAATTCTTTCTAGTGTCAAGTTCTACAGATCAAGGCAGAGGTGTCGTTACTGCCAAGTTTGGTTACTACCTAAGGTAGAAATAAAGGAATATTTCATATGCATTGCAGTCAGCACTTTAAATAAAACCCCGGCTGGGGTGTGGTTGCAGTTAGTGTTTGGATAGATTTCACTCTGTGTAATTTGGTACAAATCTCTGTTGCAAACACTGCTGTATTACAAGGGAGTTGTTCTTGCCACCAGAGCTCTTTTTTAGCAATCAAAAGGCAAATAACCCCCTTTGTTGCAAAAACAAATAAAACCAAACATCCCCAACCCCAAAACTCAAAGAAACCGAGCCATTCCTCCCAGTGTCCTGCATGATTTGAGAGCTATTTGTACTGCCTGCTGACTTTCAGCCTCATTCAGTCAAGCATTGACAATCTCCAAGGATGGAGATTTCAGTTTCCCTGAGCATGGGTTGTAGTGCTTAACCACCATCACTGTGAAACCTTCCCCTTGTTGCAGCCTGTGCTTGTTGCTTTTGCTGGGCACCTCTAACTCATCTGGCTCCATCTACTCTACAACCACGTTTAAGCTGGAAAATGCTGTAGTTAGACGACTCGACAGCTCCCTTCTCTCCAGACTTAAGCAGATTCAGTTTTCTCAGCCACTTCTTGTACATCCTATGCTCCAATCATATCAACCACCCTCCTGAATTAACAAAAACCCAAACCCCACCAATCCAAAACCCATAAAACAACCCTAACAACATAACCTCACCTGTTTTGCCCACTGTTCCTTAAAGACAAGGTTTTGTAAGGTCAGTTGTGTTTGCTCCTCCATTATATGCAAAAGGATAAGGCTCTAATGGGAGTGACTTTACTTTTTTGTTTTTTCTGCTAATGGATAGTCAGAAAGACAGTGCTACCTCCAAGTACTTCTCAACCATCTTCTTGAAATAATCTTTTGTCTTGAACTAACACTGCACAGGAGGGTTCAAAGGAGCTTTGAGGTGTCACATCATCCATCCTGATGACCTAATAAAACAGCATCCAATGTAACACTGCCATCCCTCTAACCGAGATTTGCCTAACAGATTTTGAAGACCTCCAAGGAGGGATACTTGAGAATTCTCCAGTGATTCATTATTTTTCACTATCAGAAATAATTTTCTAGTGTTCAATATGAATTTTTCTTATTGAAATTTTATCCCCTTATCTTCTGTTTCCTCCAACATGGCTACAAAGAACCAATTTGTCCCCTCTTTTGTTTGTGCAGGCAGTTCTCATCTTCCTTCTGTCTTTTCCACTACAGGCTGAACAGGTCAAATAATACCCTCTTTCCTTTCCCCCAGATTGTTTTCCGGACCTCATTCAATCATAAGTCTCTTGGGGCTTTTACTAACAGGTTTAGAATTTTCTTTAAGAGCAGCACCAGGTGCAGTGCTCCAACTGAAGTTTGCCTACTGCTGTGTAGGATGAAGAGATGATCCTGCCAGTGCTGCAGGCTACATTTCTATTTATTCACCTCAGTATGATGTTTCTCTTTTTTGCAGTAGCGTGATGCTCTTGACTCATGTTTAGCTTGTGATCCATAGTAACTGCCAACTCTTTTTTTTTTTCACAATCACTGACAATTCATCTGCTGTCCAGCACCTGTGCAGCTGACTGCCTTTACCTGACTACAGTCAATTATGCACATCTCCTTTGAACAATATTATATTTCTGTTGAATTGTGTTGCAGTAGACTCTAGGTGTACCTTATGGGACAGTGTATGATACATAGGTCCACCCTGATAGTAGCTGCACGTTAACTCCTGTGGAATGGTTTGACAGTCCATTTTACACCCTTGGATAGCAGTTTCATGTAGTTCATATTCCTCTAGGTAAAGTGTGAAAATGCCATCTGCCACAATCTGAAAAAAGTACCAACATCATAGGAGCTATTCTTGCCCACACATGTCCATTTGGAGTTGCACTGAAGAAAAAACCCACACCTCAACTAAATTATATCCACATAAGAATGGCAAATAATTTTAAGCTGTAGAAGACTTCAGGAAGTGAGGTACCAAAACATAATATAAAATATTACAAAAAATCATGAAAATAATATAGCCTTAAAATTATCGTTAGTTCTGACTTAATATGTTGTTGAATGTATGGTTATTCATCTCAGTTTGGACACGTGCTGAAACAACTTTCATCACTGAACCTTTGCTACCCTGAAACAAAAATAAGATTGAGGATTGATAGAATCAGGCAGAGTGGGTAGTGTGAGCAAAGAATTTTTTTTTTTTTTTCCCAGAAGGAATTCTTCTTCTTTGTATATAATTACAATGTTCAGGTAGAGAAAAATACCATGACAAAGGAAAAAAACTCCAGGTGTGGCTACAAACCATGTTATGGAATAGATCCATGCTGGTATGTATGGAGAGGATAAAGCACCTGGATGGAAAACAGATGTAGCTTTTTCCACGGAAGAGCTACCATGATAATGTGCCAAGGTGCCACTGGATTATACCTGTTTTACAGAGAGAAGAATGTGATACCATGACTTGTCCTACTCAGGCTGGTAGGGCTGCCAATATCCTCAAGGTTTCCTAAAAAAATCTCATGTTTCCTTCACAAAGTCCTGCACTGCACTTAGTTCTATGTATTTTCTCACTCCACGATTGCCATGTAACACTTCATGGTCTGCTCTTAGCACTTCAAAAGGACAGCTGCTCCCTCAGATTATCAACTAACTGGTTATCTATAAATAGAGTATAGCTACTGCCCTGGGGAGATTGTGAGCTGGAATATAAGCAAATGTATTTGACAGGCTTTCTGAGACTCACTCTTGGGGGTTAACATAAATTTTCATGTAGGATAAAAGTCAGCAAGACATCCAAATAATCTTAAAAGCATTTCATGACACTGAAGATTTTTCTTGTTTATTTATATGCTGTCACTCATTAATGTGATAATACATATCAAATCCTGTATTTTCGAAATGAAAAAATATGGGCAGCCTCCTTCACTGTGTAAAACTTGGGACCTTTAGTGGCCTTATATGTCATTTGTATTTATTTGTGTGTTGGTTTGGATTTGTTCCCAATACCCTTATGCAGTCCCTTCCTGAAGCACGATGGGAGTGACAGTGACATGCAGCGATAATTTTGTTTGAAGTTCCATATTTTTGAGGCTTGAGTTTCATGTCGTAGTTTGAGTAGAGACACGGTAGATGGCAGTGCATAACATAAATTACCTCTGCTGCACACTCCTGTTACCAGCAGTAATTGTCCAGAGCTGATAGGATTACAAGGGGGCGGCACCCTCTGCTCCCTGGCTCCATGTGAAGAAAAGGATGAGGCTTTTTTGAAGCAGCATAGTCTGAAACATTACTTTTGCTCAGTGGATCAACACTGCTGAATCAGCAAAAGAAACCATGATTTAAGAAGCTTAATCACTGGTAGAAGACTGAACGCCTCCTACCTCCTGACAGACTGTGGCTTTCAGCAGAAACCCGTTCCAGGGT
This sequence comes from Thinocorus orbignyianus, assembly GCA_013400375.1. Lineage (NCBI taxonomy): Eukaryota > Metazoa > Chordata > Aves > Ciconiiformes > Thinocoridae > Thinocorus > Thinocorus orbignyianus. The sequence continues at coordinate 763,136 of VXBW01006646.1, read as the reverse complement.
ATTGTTTTTTTTTAACTCATGTTTTTGTCTTCCACACCTTGAGCCCTGTTCTTAATAGCTTTACTGCTTCAAAATCTAGGCAACTTGCATGTCAAGTTGATTTTTTTTTCCAATTTACCCTCATAGGTCTGTTTTGGAGTGAATCTTTGAGTGCATATTTTTGGTGCTTTGTGACATTTGAACTAATATCCAGTACGGAAATAATGATGACATTAAACAAAAGTTCCCTTACCAGGTCCTGATGGGTTTCATCAGTTTGGTGCGGTGCAACGGCCCATCTGAAATAGGAGGAAAAGAAGGATGAAGGGGAAAGGGAGGAAAGAGGACTTGCTAGAACGTGTAGGAAACAAATGCAGGACTGCTTTGGTAACAAGGGTGGGCAAAACAAGGAAGAAAGCCTTGAAATTAGATAACTTTAAGTGAAAGGATTGTTTTTAACTGAAATGGTTAATTAAGGAGCTACATGGAACCACAGAGGAATAGCAATCATTCTTGTCGTCGGTCTTCTTCAGAATGGGCTGTTTACCCTCTGGCCTGGATAATTGTGGACCAAAAGAGGAAGAAAAAAGTTTTGGTTCCTTCTATTACAAGACAAGAAGATTGCTTTAAGATCTTTTTAGTAAAGGACAAAAAGATACATTTAGGATCTGCTTAAATTCTGTGCTCTATTTCATAAATCACTAAATAGGAAGAGAAACCTGTTCTCAAATAGGTCTCTGCAGAGTGTGCTGGTTGGGAAGTAGGTCTGGAATCCCTCCAGAAAGCGGTCCATGCAGCTAAGCATTTCCCTGTGCTCCTCAGGGTGTTGTTTGAGACAATGTTCCCGGGGGGACAGACGTTCATGTCTTGACCATCCACTTAGAAAGTGGCTCTGACTTTTACCTCAGAAAGGGCAAAAGATTAATGAGCAAAAAGACTACATTTTTCTTTTTTTTTTCCCTTGATGCCATTCCTCCAGGAGATCCTTGAATGGTCGGAAATGTCAAAAGCACTGTGGTAACATTTGCACATCTGTGAACTGGTGCAGAACCTCATCAGTCAGAGTAGTTGATTTGGGAAACAAGAATATTGTAACTAATGCCTGTTTCAAATTCTCTTTATAGAGTTAGCTTAGGATTTTATAATGTGTAACATTAGCACTTCAGAGACCCTTATCTTTTTTTAGAAATGAAGAGTGAATTTTGGCTGTAAGCTTTCTACTGCTTGTCTCAGAAGAGTAGCTATTAAACAACACAACTAACTTTAAACAGTCCTCGTATCACCAATAGTCACCACCCTCATGAATTTTTTCAGAACAGGCAATCACTAATTCTCATGCTTAAGAAACAAAACGATACCAGTGAAAAATCTCTGCAAAGTCTCAAAACTTTGTGTGGGGTACTCACACAGAGTTCTTGACTTTCAAGTAGGTCTTACTTTGTCTGACATAGTTTAATTCCCCTGACATCACTTCTGCAAGTTTTGAAATGGGGTGTGATTCCTTTGGCAGTAAGACAGTCTGCTTCCTTAAGGTCATTTGGAAGTAGGGTAACCAGAAGAAAAGATTTGGACTGATAGTGCCACAAAACAGGATACCTTATAGTGAGAGAAACTGAAATTTTGCAAACCTCTAACCTTGCAGTGCAACTGAGGAGCACTACGAAATCCAGAATTTTCTCCCACTTAGATGAGCTGCTACTTTTCCTGTTCTGCCTTGTTTCTCTTCTCTTTTGATTCAGTTTGCTTTAGTTCGTTGCTTTGTGACCTTCAGGCCAGATAAATTCTTTCAGAGTTCTGGTTTTCCACTGCAGCCCTCACAGAAAGCTGAGATTTTCCTTCAAACTGAGCCAAAGAACACGTGAAAATCCCCTGGTTTTCCTGGAACATGCTGCTATTGGTTTCTATTTGTCTACTAATGGTTTGCTTCTGGACTCTGGGCACTGGTTAACTATTATGACAAGTAGTTCCTCTGGAGACAAGTGAAATAAAAAGGAAAAAGTGAAGCTCCCATCTCTATTTATTTGCTGTAAAGCCGGAAGCGTAGATCTGCTAGCCTGTATACGTTACCTCTCCAAGAAAGTCTTGCCTGGTCTTACTGCCTAGTACATGAATAGGTTTAATAAAAATAAGGGAGGGTGTAATTCTGCACTGAAAGGTACCTGGATTAGCAGGTTTGACTCGCTGTTCCTGACAATTCCTTCTTATACTGATCTATTTTCAAGCACTGAGCCTATTTGATTTCATGTTTTTACCCTGCTTTTGCCCTTGGTTTTGTTCCAAGTTTTGAGGGTCCACTTGGAGTAGAGGGATGTCAGCTATTTATAGGCCAGGTAAGAATTTTTTTTTTCTTTAGAGTAAGTAATTGCAGCTTACATCACTATTTCGGTTGTGTGTTTCTGGTGTTTTTCAATCTTGACTATATCTTTTGTGAGCAAGGGCATCCAAAACTGAACAGATGTTTCTCCCACAATCACCTTCGTTCATAACAGGCATTCAGAGAGTATTGCTGAAATATTCATAAGCCTTAAGAGATAACAATGCATGAATACTGATGAATAGTAAGTTGTATGGTGCTTTAAACAATGACACAATAAGGCAAGTCCAAACTAAAATATTACATGATTAGACATTTCCTTAGCTGCATAGTCTTAGGTGAAGATTTCACATGTATTCACAATAAACAGAGAAAAGGACATGGCAGAAAAGTGCATTTTGGTTTACAAAGATGCTTTGTCAATGTATTTAACGTATCTTGAATCAAGGAGTTCATGAGAGGTTGTTTAATAGCCTCATCGCTATGATTATTCATAAATGGACATCTGTGGAATACATTTAGAGCTAATTAGAAATTTTTCTATTTATTTGTTTATTTTCATTGAAGATGATTCAACAACTTATGCTGCATGAATAAAATCACTGCTAGTTAGATTGGAAACTGTGGTTTTTGTCATGGAAATTTCTAATATTCATTCACTGCTATTTTTCAGTTTTGAAATTTTTATCCGAAACAATTTTTTTAATGATATTCCACCCCTCGTGAACTTATGTCAAATGAATTATGAATATTTTGACCATCTCAACTGTCAAGCTGTTGAACATGGAAACAGACAGCAAATTCTTTCATAATTTAGAAACGGTAGGTTTGTGCTGGGCTCAGGTTTTACTACTGTTGAAGCTGGCCTGTGGAGCGTAGTTAAAATTGCTTCAGATTTGCAGTCACAGAATCATGGAACCACGGAATTGTCAGAGTTGGAAGGGACCTCTAGAGATCATGTAGTCCAACTCCCCTGCTAAAGCAGGATTGTCCAGAGCACATAACTCAGGACTGCATGCAGGTGGGTCTTGAAGGACTCCAGAGAAGGGGACTCCACAACCTCCCTGGGAAGCCTATTCCAGTGATCTATCACCCTCACTGTAAAGAAGTTTCTCCTCATATTCGAATGGAACTTCCTGTCTTCTACCTTGTGCCCGTTGCCCCTTGTCCTATCACTGGGAACCACTGAAAAGAGTCCTGCTCCATCCTCCTTCAAACCATCCTTCAGATACTTATAAGAATGTTATTAAGGTCTCCTCTCAGCCTTCTCTTCTCCAGGCTCAAGAGTCCCAGCTCTCTCAGCCTTTCCTCATAAGGCAGGTGCTCCAATCTTTTAATCATCTTTGTTGCCTTACACTGGACTCTCTCTGGTAGTTTCCTGTCTCTCTTGAACTGGGGACCCCAGAACTGGATGCAGTATTCCAGTTGTGGCCTCACCAGTACAGAGTAGAGGGGGAGAATGACCTCCCTCGACCTACTGGCCACTCTCTTCCCTATGCAGGCCAGGATTCCATTGGCCCTCTTGGTGACAAGGACACATTGCAGGCTCCCCAGATCCTTCTCCTCAGAAGTGCTTTCCGGCTGGTCTGCCCCTAACCTGTATTTGTGTCTGGCATTCTTCCTCCCCAGGTACAGGACTCTACACATGCCCTTGCTGAACCTCATTAGGTTCTTCTCTTTTCAAGCCTTCCTGATGTCTTTTGACTTTCAGCTGAGAATGGCTGCCTTATGCAAATGCTGCATTTTCAGCCCCATGCTTTCTGTGTTCCCCTGAGCTAATGAAAGAGCTGCTTTGGCCCCGGTGCACTGAGATGAGAATATCCCCTCAAATATTCTACAATTTGTCCCATTTTATGTAGTTTTTAAATTACCAATTACATTATCCTACCTCCCTGCTGCCAGTGTTTAAAGACTCGTTACCATGGAATTTCAGATGAAATAGAAATGATGCCGAGAGACGTTAGCTGACACCCTCGGCTACTGATGAGTTCCAGTGCTTATCAAGACAACTCCTCTCACAACGTGATCAAATGCTGGAAAAGATGACATGTCACAAACATGTGTCACCAGATGAGAAGCCTTAAATGTTTTTTGGGGAGGGTTCAGGTAGTCAAAATATCACAAATGATAAAATCTGTGATTTATTGCACACTGGCTAATTCAGAACAATGACTTGTCATGTTTTTATCCGGCAAATGGTGTAAGATCATATAAAGGAAAGCATAATGCAAAAAGCAATTGGAAGGTAATTATAAAAGGAAAGGTTAGCTGTCTTACTGGTAATAGTGTCTGATATCATTCTGTTTTAATTGCCACCTTACGTTGTTAGAGAGGGAGCACACAGACCTGACAATAAAATTGATGGGACCCCCACTGGCTATTTTAGCCCCTGGAATTTCCCTGTGCTTTACTTTACTCATACAGGGATGAGTCTTTCAGGTATGGTTCCCGTGCAGCTAGCCTCAATGGCAACTTGGAGAGAGGTAATTGTGATGAGGGAATTGCCTGAACACAAGCTGTACAAATATAATCTATTTGTTTTTTGCCCATTGTGGTAAGGTCTTAAAACAAATAACAAGTGTTTTGATCAACGCCTGTGTTTTCTGAAGCACTGACTTATCTCATCAGTTACATATTTATCACCCACTGAAGTACTAGAAAGGGGGAATTATTCTGAATTAATCAAAAGAATAGTAGTTACTTTCAAATGTTTGTTTACTTCTATATATATATCCAGTCAAAGGAAATGATCACACGATTTTTAATTTCTTTACATCTATATGAGGGTTTGACTAAGCACTTCTAAAACGTATTTGTTACTATGCAAACAATTTGACATAATAGCTGAGAATCTTATTTACCAGGAGAGTCTTAAAGAAATAGGTTTGGAGTTGTACATTTTGCAAATCAAATTTTGTAATGTATAGTAAATGATAACAGAAGCATTAATAAGGTTTGAACTTTGTTCTTAGTGTGTATTTCCAATATTTTTATGCCTCTCAATTTATGATAGCTTCCACATCTCATTGCCTTTTCCTCATTATTTCATGGCTTCGCTTCTACATTTTAATAGAGGTGTCTTCTAGAAGGGAAATTTATGGAATGAGCTTGATTTCTTTTTTCTGGAGCTGTAAAGTGTCTAGGTGTATTTTTCATTTCTGCCACCTCTCCTGATGAAATGTGTCATCTGCTTGAACCATATGTAGCTCTCCAGGATACCTCAGGAGGTGGAGAGGAAAGTAAAGAGATGTTAAAAAAATCAACACCTTTAAAATAGTATTTTATCTTTAAAAATCTCAAGTGTCTTTCTCCTTGGGATGGTCATTGGCCCTGAGGACCATATATTCATTTATAAATATAGGACCAGGCAGGACCTGACTTTTTGCAGTGTGTGGTTCATAGACTCCCACTGAAAATACTACTCGGGAACAGGTTGTGAAATGAGAACAAATGCTGCCCCTTCAGGAAGACACATGTTCCTGAGTTGAAGGAGTTGAAGGGCTGGAAAATGTATCACATTCTCTTCAAGCTGGTTAAAACAGTTGATTTGCTTTTCTGTTAGTGTTCCCAGAGTGCAAGCTGCTGCTTTACTGACTTTCACTTTGAGGACAGGAATGGTGGCTCCTTTATTCAGTACAGCTGTGAGAATAGCAGTCTTCTTTTGCTGCTCCAGAGGTGGCCCAGTATGTTACAACTAGACTGTGTGGAAACAGTGTGCCTCAGCCCACCGTGCTGTCCTGGTGCTCTGAACTGAGCCACAGGTTCTTTCTGATTCAGGTGTCCAAGCTCCTCCTGTGGAAGTGATTTACCAGGGATAGTGTGATAGGTAAAAGGACTGATCTCTGCCTGGTTCATTCCCATGCTGAATCACACCCATCACACTCATTTGGAGGTCAGCATGTGGCTGTGGTGTGCACCTCTGTCTGGATCCAACTCCAGGCTGCAGGTTTTGATGCAGCATCAGAGAGGGCGTCTTTCTAGGTAACTGGCTGGGCTGCAGCCAGTTTCCTTAGATATATACTGGTGAACAACTAGCGTAGAACTGTTTGCTTATGGAATTCTCTTTTTGGTCTGTATTTGAATATTGGTCTCTCTGCGCATATATATTTTGAAGTCTGTAGGCAGGATGGGAGCTAGTTAACAACTCCTGAGATGTCAGTAGAATAGGAGGGGCTCCACAGCGGATCCTCTACTCCAGCAGCCTGATTTCAGCAGAGCAAGAAGCTTTGGTTAAATAAAAGAACAGCAGGGTGGCCACACATGGTGGTCTGACACAGCTGACATGACTAGAAGTGACAGAAGGTTGTTATTTTTTGCCAGTAGTGTAGTGATCCTTTTCAAAATCATAAAATACCAAGATGTTGCCTTAGCTCTTTTCAATCACACTAATTTGGAGAGCAGCAAATAAACCACCATATGACAAGCAGATAAATGCTGTGCTACTTTATGTAGAATTATGTTAATGCTGTTTACCTGCACATGACCTGGCTGCCCCAATACCTCTATTGTGTAGGAGCTGGCAGCTAAGAGAGAGTGAGGAGCAGTCCCATCAAATGCTGACGGTGCCTTCAGCAGTCCCAAACAAGTCTTTCCACCCTGCATGGGTTGCCAAAGTGCTTTACAGGTACCTTGAGAGTATTGCTCATCCAGAAGAAAGCAACTGGTTGCCATCATAGCTCTGATTTGCCTTGTGTTCTTATCTCTTTCTTTTGATGACACAGAGAGCCCAGTCTGTTCATGCAGGCCATATACCTACCGGGAGTGGGGACATTCTGGAAAAGTGATCAAACTCACATAACACCACATCTGAGTGCTATGGTGGTTTTGGAGCAGAGTTGGGAAGGAGCTGCAGCTCCTGCTCTGCTCTGGTGCATGGAAAGGACCCTGCATCCAGCCATTGCCACCCTGGGCCACAGGCTCACGGAATCCACTCTGCACTGTTTCCTCTACAGTGTTTTGGGGTTTGGTGCTATTCTTGCAGTATTTGCCATTGGATGACAAAGTGGGATAAGAGACAAGACTCTTACTAAACTATCTCCAAATGATGCTTAGAAATGTTGTGTATGGTGTATTAATGTATAGGACTCTATACATTGCCTTCACAGATTTTGTCTTAAAAAGACTCCTCTACAAATATGGGGGAAAAATAATACTTATTTTTTCTTGCTTGATGACACTAGAGGAACAACAGAATAGTTTAATGCGAATAAGTTCTATGAAAACAGTGAATAGGGTAAATGATGCTTGGAACTAATATATGTGCTTTCCCAGGCAATGGATTCACCTCAGGTAAAACCAAAAATGTTCTAAAGTGGTCATCATGTCCATTTTAGGGAACAATGAAAGGAATATTTCCTTTTTCATCATCTGTCCTCTTATATGGGCATAAATGTTAATGTCAGTAGTGTTAAACTGAATAACTCCGAACTTTATTACTTTCTTCCCTAGCTGAAAAGAACAGTTTTATGGAGATAATGTGAACTATGTATTTATTGCCTCTTAAATCCATAATCAAATTGAATATATCAGAAAGAATTAGATTGTTCACTTGGTTAGCCTCATTGCAGCCTTGAAATGTGCTCCAGATGCTGGGAACACTAACTTAATGTTTAGTTTAAAATTAATATTTTTATACTTTAAGCTTATTGAATATCTACTTAGTGAATAAATTAAAATGGGATATTTTCCTTTCCATTAAGCCAGCAGTGCAATTATTTCTTTCAGATATGATACATATCATATGATTCATATGATTTTATGAAGTACTGCTTTTAACTTTTATCAAAACTTTAATACATTTTTCAGGACAGTGCAAGACTACCATTTGAATTCATGTCACAGTATAAGCTACACAGGGTTACTTGTAGGGGAAGCACTCTTCTAATTGGACACAGGAGGAAAATAAGTAGGTTTTAGTAAGTAGTAATATCTGTGCATCAAGTCAAGTCAAAGCAGCTTAAGTATAAATTAGAATTTCAGGCCAAAATTGTAAAAAGACACAAATTCTCCATTTCACTTTTGAAATCTGAGTACAGGTTCCTATGCTACTTAAATGCTTTCAAATTTTAATATTATATAAAAGCAAAAATGTCTTTCAGTATTAGGAGTCTCAGTGAACAGAATATGCTTTTATTATTTTATTATATTTTAAAGAAGCTGACTACACCGAACTCTTCAAGCTCCCAGAGTTTCTTTCCTTCTCGTACTATTTCAGCCTTAAAAAAATTGGTAAAATGTTTGCATGTGTTTATAATGATATTGACCCAATTGGTTTGTTGATTTCCTTGTCAAAATGAATAATGTTTTGCAAAGGTGTCAAACAACTTTTAGGTAGCCCTATGATTGTGATGCTCAAGATCACATAATGTGTTTTCTCCAAGCATTTCTAAAATTTTGGCGACTAAAATGTTTGAATATTTTTTTTTCTTTTTGAAAGATATCTGGAATTTGGTTTAGCTGAATTAGATATACAGTGTAAGCAGTTCTCCTTTCCCATACTAAACACTTGTATGAGCATTAGTTGGAGAATTTTATGCATATATTGATAGGGAAAACACAAACACATCATATAGAAGCTAACAATTACATGAATGACTAATAAAGTTCAAGTTCAATAGAAATTCTGTGCTAAGACACAGCTAATTTAGCTGCTGTGCTTGCCCTTGCTTTCTGGCAAACTTTTAAAGTAGTGTCTTTCCTTTCAAAACTTGTTACTAGACAGTTTATCTGATTAGTTGTTGCTAGCAAAAGGAATGTTTATGTCTCTATTTTCTTTGTTGAAGATAAAACCCCTTCAGTCTACTGGGACCTCTCCCTGTCTTGCATGTGAGCTTTAACTCTTTGGTTATTATTGTGGCGATCTTATTTCTGAAGGAATGGGTATTGAAAAAACATGACCTAAGAACAGTCTTTTTGATTAAACTGTAAATATATATGGAAAAGAAGAAATGTCACCAACATTGGGGTGCATATTTCATTTATCTATTTATAAATTATATTTTTTTCTAAGGGATATCAAATCCAAAGCATAAGCAGCTGCTAACTGTTTTACCTCTATCCAACCAAAACACAATCAATCAGCTCCATCCTGAAGTGAAATTGCTACATAGATGCTGTAAAAATTTGGACCTCCAGGCCACTGATTATCAGCAGGCCACCACAAACCTCTGAGAAGGACTTAGATGTAGAAAAAGTTTGGGCTGAATTAGGAGTTGATTGCTTGTGGTTGTTTGACCTTGGCTGGATGTCAGGTGCTCACCAAGCCCACTTCTCAGTGGTACAGGTGAGAGAAAATATAATGAAAGGCTGACAGGTCAAAATCAGGACAGGGAGAGGTCACTCACCAATTATCATCATAGGCAAAACAAGTACGACTTGGCAAAATTAATTTAATTTATTACCAAACAAATCAGAGTAGGATAATGAGAAATAAACCCAAATCTTAAAACAGCTTGTCCCCACCCCTCATTCTTCCTTGGCTCAACTTCACTGTCAATTTCTCTACCTCCTCCCCACAAGTGGTTCAGGGGGTTGGGGAATAGGGGTTACAGTCAATTCGTCATGTTGTCTCTGCCACTCCTTCCTCCTCACACTCTTCCCCTGCTCCAGCCTGGGGTCCCTCCCATGGGAGAATTTCCATGAATTTCCCCAACATGGGTCCTTCCCACAGGCTAAAGTTCTTCACAAAGTGCTCCAGCATGTGTCCTTTCCATAGGGTGCAGTCTTTCAGGGACAGACTGCTCCAGTGTGGGCTCCCTAGATGATAACAAGTCCTGCCAGCAAACCTACTCCAGCTTGGACTCCCTTCTCCATGAGATCACAGACTCCTTTGGACACATCCACCTGCTCCCATGTGGGGTCCTCCATGGGCTGCAGAGGAGTCTCTGCTTCAGCACCTGCAGCACCTCCTTATCCTCCTTCTTCACTGACCTTGTTGTCTGCACATTTATTTCTCTCACACATTCTCACTTCCCCTTTCCAGATGCTGTTGTGTGGCATTTTTTTTTTGCCTTCTTAAGTATGTCATCCCTGAGGCACTGCCACAGTTGCTGATGGGCTTGGCCTTGGCCAGCAGTGGGTCCATCTTGGAGCCAGCTGATATGGCGATACTGAACATGGGGGAAGCTTCTAGTAGCTTCTTACAGAAGCCATCCCTGTAGCCCCCATGCTACCAAAACCTTGTCGTGCAAACCCAATACAATTGTTATCAAAGAGAAAATCCTGTTGTCTTGACTGGCAAATAGTAAAGCTCCCTCATCTCTAGCAAAGCATGGAGCCCCTGGTATTGCCAAGAGATGTGAGATGTTTTCCTTGGCATGCAATGGTCATTTACACATGCTCCCACTGTGGATTCTGTTTTCACTTCAGAGTAATAATTAAGTATAGATGACAGCAAATCTCTAGAACACAAGGCAGATCTGACAGGCTATAGAGTTTTATTCAATGTTACCCTGCAAAAAAGAAAAATTAAACCAAACAAATTACAGGGGTTTGTTCATATTGTATTTGCCCTAATTTCTGCTCTTTGACCCAATCACTGCTCAGGTCAATTATAGAGTATTTTGGAATCAGCTAAAAGCTGGGATTGTTTTTCTGGGGGGAATACTGCAAAGAAAGATATGTTGTTAAAGGTAGCCATGCTCATTCAGTCAGATACTGTGGAGGAACTGCTCAAAATAATTGTGATTCCTTTCTGATAGGTTTCAGCTGGTTGAGTTGCCTTTCATAATTCAAAAACATCAAGTGTATGTTGAATTATATGCCTTTATCAGCAACCACCAAGCAACAAGCAGAGTGAACTTTTTATGTGTACGTTCCATGTATAACATTAAAAGCAGTTTTGAATAACAGAAACTTGTTATTTTTTTGGAGGTGAAGGATGAAGTAAAATATAAATCACTATTCAAGGTAATTTCAGTGTACAGTGAAAACACCTATTTTAACAACATTTTCCTCTTCTGATTGACATTCCACTGTGTGTGCGTGGGAGGGCCAGCAGAATTTACACATTTTAATCTCACCTGAAGGAAACCTGTCACACACTATCATTTTGTAACCTGCAGCTGAAGGTATCAAATGACTCCTTTTGCTTGTGTGTTAAAAACTACAGCTCACTCGTCAGAGACAAGGACAGCAGTCAGGCTGGGATCTCAAATTGGTGCGCCTTCACCACCCTGCTGTGTAGCACCAACCCAGGCCTTGGACCCGTGGCTCTGCTCTGTCTCCATCCTAAAAAAGAACCTTTACAGAGGTTTTGTTCTTTACCCTCTGATAAAACATGAGCCTTCACGGTTGAACTGAAGGTATCTGTCAAGCATAAAGATAGGGCTCTCAGCCAGCAGGAGGAGTGTCAGAGCAAGAGCAACCACAGATCTTTTCCTCCTTTGTTCCACCTCCATTTACTGGAAGAGCCCCTTCTCTTGTTTTGGAGCAGCTTGGGGCTGCTCAGTGTCTGCATGAATATGCCCTAAGAGAAAAGAAAGGGCTTGCCTGCCTATTCACCTCTGTTATGAAGAAATGGGCACCTTCCTCTTACTCCTTGAAACTTGGGCTATAGGTACCCAGAATGAGGGGCTTGATGCTATCTTTTTGAATCAAAATGAAAGGGATGCTGGCTGCTTAAGAGTAGATCTCAATAGCCCCTCTGCATCAGCCTGCATGTTGGTTCAGGGCGTGTGATTTCATCAGCAGTCTTGGGGAGTGCTGCTGTTTCACAACTATAATAATCCCTCTGTATTAACTAACTTCCTGGTACAAGTGTCTTGAATTTTTAGAAAACACGTGAAAATGTTTTCATTTTGGCCTGGAATCACTACTTTTTCATCCCGTATTTCCTTTAATGTGATTAAATGCTTGCCTAGTCATGCTGTCATAACTGCTAAGCTGCTGTCATAACTGCTAAGCTACTGTCATAACTTACTGTCATGCTGTCATAGCTATTAGGATAGTGCCATCTGTATTTAACAGCTGTCAGCAGCGTGCCTTAGTAATTCTTATGTAGCAAACAGCCATTATTTTGACCAGATGTTTACTTTCTTCAACTGCATTGACCAGTTCCAATATCTTATAAAAATATTTGAGAACACTGTGAGATCATTAAAACTGATGACAACATCCTATTTCTCAAGCATGTCTCAAAATCCTGTTTTCATCTACTCTGCTCTAGCCAGTGCTATCCTGCATAAGCAGAATGAAACAGGTGCTTCAGCTTCTTTATTAAGAACAACCTGATCTCCGTACCATTTCCTTCTCTCTAACTTTTCCCCTGAGCAGCCCAACAGACACCCCAGTCTGGGGGGAAATTTTCCGCAGTGGTGAAATAAACCTGGACAAGTCAGTGGTTTGTTTCTTTTCATCATCCAAACTTCAGAAATTTCTACAGGGTCCAGTTCATGGAGGTAGCTAGGTGCCTGGAAGTGCAAAAAGGTCTGCATAGGATTTTCTAAGTCCTAAACGGATTATATACTTAACTCCCATTGACCTCCTTTCAAATGGTTTTGATTCTTTTGTCTGCAAAACAAGTTGAAAAATCTGAAATGATCTGCTTCTGAAAACTCTGAACACTTGCTGATTTTGGTCAAGACAGAAATAACACATGGCAAAGCCACCCATGAAATGCAAACACTTCTGTGCAAGATGTTACATAAGCTAGGAGGTGCAGAAGGAAGTGAAGAGGAAGGGATCCTTCATATCAGTTCTCCCTCCTGCTTTCACCTGTTTCACCCATGTCATTACCAGTTACAAAGCCAGTTATATCAGCTGAGAAACACTGTATTGCTTTCTGGAGACCTACTTCTTGTCTGCAATGGGTGGGAAAGCTGGACTTGGTCTTTTTCATTATCCTTCTCAGCCACCAACAGGGAACTGATGGCAGACAGGCTGGGTCACAGAACAATTACAATTAAAACAATTACTGTAAACAAGAGAAGGTAGATACACTTGTCACCTATTTCTTCTTGTTTGCATTTCTTTATTTGAAATTTGAGATGGCCAAGGCAAGGCATCCTAAGTTCAGTTTGTGGGATGCCTTTTCACGCTATCCTATTCACAGGCCGTAGTGTCTACATTAAAAAATTCAGGAAAATGGAAATTTAACTATTGATGAAAGCACAAATCCCAAAGATCACAAGGGGATGGTGGCAAGTACTGGTTGTGTTTCTATTGTTCAGACCTTCCGAGATGAAGGTGGTGGGAGAGGAGGAAAACAAATCTCCTGGGACAGCTGGAGCCTTTATCCAGTACCTTGCTGGAGCCTTTATCTACTTACCTCCTGTGGTGCAAAGGTTGTTCTGGGTAGGACAGAAATAAAGCACACAGGAAAAAGGCATGAAAGAAGACTTCTTAAAAATGGCCTAATGTACTAGATTCTTTCAGGCTAAGGGCAGCCCACGCTGGTGAAAACTGCAAATCACACTGAGAAAGTGCCAGAAGCCTGAGGTTTGCTTCTACCTAATTGGCTTGTTAAGTTGTTCAAACTGAAAGCACTGTATCCTTGGNTTTTGCATACGCAGACATGAAAAGACACATGCGCATGACTAAGATCTGATATAAAACTGACTTTGCTATGTTTCCCTTCCTGCGTGAGAATGACTTAATTTGTTTTATTCCTTGCTTGTGCAGCACTCAGCACAGTGGAGTCCAGAGTTGTGCCTGGGGTTTCTGGTAACGAGCATCATCGCTACCACCACATGTGAAAAATCTAAAACATTATGAAGTGTATCTGCTTAACTTTTCTCTTTGGGAAATAAAGCTGTTGTTATTACTATATCATTTCTGTGTCCTGTCAGTTAGCTATTATTTTTTTTAGATTTTGACAGTACTAGGAATGATCCGTGCACAATAGGTCTAAGCAAAAAAACATGATCCACTAGCAGTGAGTACTCACACAATGTATTGACACAAAACCTTTACCTCATTCTGCCTTGGTCATCTAAAATTTTGTAAAGTTTTGTAATCACGAAACACCTACCACATACAAAAATGCCAAACTCACCTAGAAATGTGCCTTTCTCAGAGTTTTAACTAACCCACAACTCTCAATCAATCTCTTCAGATTTTCTGTGAATTTGCAGAAATGCCTCTTTCTGAACTATGAACCAAAATCGTCATGGATGTCATCTAAAAGCACCCAGAGGAAAAGGAAGCTATCAGAAGTAGTCAACACAGATTCATCAAGGACAAATCAAGAAATCATATCTGACTAACCTGATAGCCTTCTGCGGTGGCATGACTGGATGTTTAGATGGGGGTGTGTGGTGGACATTGTCTACCTTGACTTCAGCAAGGCTTTTGACAGTCTCCTACAGCATCCTCATAGGTAAGCTTAGGAAGTGTGGATTGGATGAATGGGTAGTGAGGTGGATTGAAAACCTGATGAAAGACAGAGCTCAGAGTGTTGTGATAAGTGGTACAGAATCTAGTCGGAGGTCTGTAAGAAGTAGGGTCTCCCAAGGGTCAGTACTGAGTCCAATCCTCTTCAGTATTTTCATCAATGACCTGGATGAAGGGATGGAATGTACCCTCAGCAAGTTTGCCAATGACACAAAACTGGGAGGGGTGGTTAACACACCAGAAGGCCGTGCCACCATCCAGCGAGACCTGGACAGGCTGGAGAGTTGGGCAGAGAGGAATCTGATGAAATTCAACAAAGGCAAGTTTAGGGTCTTGCACCTGGGGAAGAATAACCTCCTGCACCAGTACAGGTTGGGGACTGACCTGCTTGAGAGCAGCTCTGAGGAAAAAGACCTGGGACTCCTGGTGGACAACAGGATGACCATGAGCCAGAAATGTGCCCTTGTGCCCGAGAAGGTCAATGGCACCCTGGGGTGCATCAGGAAGAGTGTGACCACCAGGTTGAGGTAAGTCATTCTCCCCCTCTACTCTGCCCTGGTGAGGCCTCATGCTGGAGTACTGTGTCTGGTTCTGGGCTGCCCAGTTCAGGAAGGACAGGGAACTGCCAGAAAGGGTAAAGCAGAGGACCACCAAGATGATTAGGGGCCTGAAGCATCTCTCTTACAAGGAAAGGCTGAGGGACTTGGATTTTTTTAATCTGGAGAAGACAAGGCTGAGGGGCGATTTGATAAACACCTATAAATACTTAAAGGGTGGGTGTCAAGAGGAAGGGGCCAGTCTTTTCAGTGGTGCCCAGTGAGAGGACAAGAGGAAATGGGCAAAAACTTCTACATAAGAAGTTCCATCTAAACATAGGAAGAACTTCTTCACTTTGAGGGTGGCAGAGCACTAGAACAGGCTGCCCAGAGAGGTGGTGAAGTCTCTGTTTCTGGAGATATTCAAAACCAGCCTGGACATGTTCCCATGCAACCTGCTCTAGGAGGACCTGTTCTGGCAGGGGGGCTGGACTAAATGATTCCAGAGGTCCCTTCCAACCCCGTATCATTCTGTGATTCTGTGAAAGTGTTACAATTTGTTCGGTTTGGCTTACTTTAGTCGAGATTCGTGACTGTTTGGCTGCTATAACTCATATACTGTGGATACTGCATCTATACTCATCTATACCCTGCTCAGAGGATGAAACTGGTTAAGAGCAGCTGGATTTTACATGAAAGCTAAAATCCAGTTGCTCTTATTCAAGAGACTTTCTCTGTTTTCCAGGGTCTTTGACAGATGTGTGCATATATTTGAAACTCTCACTGATTGAAAATCACCTTGCGAACCCCTTATCAAAACTTGAATCACAAACAGCTAAGTGTCTTTCTTCAGTGTACTTCCACAATCTTGGATTTTTCATGGATGTTGTGCATTGACAACTGCTATTCCTGGTAGCATAAGTGAAAGAAGACGAGTTTGGAGAAGGGGTGTAAAATGTCTAATTCTGTTATGAAAAATGTGACATTCAGTGTGTTGTTGTGCACAAGATAGGGTTCCTGAGACTGTTCAAAGAGCCAAAAATGACACCAAAAAATGGAGCTGGAAAGTATTTTAAAAGAGTTATCTTTTTTTTTTTTTTT
>VXBW01006646.1:705525-746861 GCA_013400375.1 Thinocorus orbignyianus | reverse complement strand
TTTTTTTTTTTTTTTTTTCATTTCAGAAACACTTCCATCTTATGGCCTTGTCAAATGATTTATAATCCCTTTTCTGAGGCTGTCCCTGATGCTGCTCTTCAGCATCTGATTTTTATGAGCCTTATTCCTGGTTTCTAGGTCACCGAGCCCAGAGGCAGCTTACAATTGGTTGTTGCCTCATATGCATGCAGGGTGGGGGATATTTTGCTCTTCATCTATTAATGTGCAGTTAATGCAATCAAATGATAAGACAAATCTGTAGCCTTGCTTTTTTATAAGTGTATTTAATGTGTGAAGGCAGTCAGACCTGAATACAGAACACTAAATGAGATCAAGAGAGGAATCAATAAGTAATATTATTTTATAAGCCAAGGATTCGATTTTTCCTTGCAGTGATTTGCTAGAGAGGCAGATTTCAGTAGGAATTGAATTAGAAAGTGCAGAACAGCAACAAATTTCTGACACATATATTTAATAATTAGCAGTCAAATACTGTATTGTTTCAACCTCCAAATGAAGGTTCTGGAGCCCAGAGATTTCCAGGTTAATGAGTGACAGTATGACTACAGCATAATGTCTTGAAGAGGGTGTTATCTCTATGGGGACTCAGTAATCAAAAAGGTCAGTAAAAATATGACCTGAAAATTTTTACTTATGTTCATTACCACGTATGTTTTTTTAATCTTTCAGTTTTTGCAACACATGCAGGAGAATTTTGTGCTCACAGCGCCTATATGTGCTCACACAAACTCTCATTTTACAGGCTCAGGGAAACATAGTAAACAAGGCACAATCATGGTCAAAACCAAATTCAATTAAAATGTGTTTGATTCTTGTAATTTATATTCATACTACAATGGAAGTCGTAGAACAAAGCATTTCTGCCAATATTTGTCTGCAAGTAAATGAGAGTTTGCAGGGACTTAGTTTCTACTCATGTAATATTTGCTACTTTCAAGCATTTTTTGACTTAGTTTTATGAGCATGAATGGTTACAGAAAGCAAGTTTTATGCTCCTGTGATCATAGGGAAAATGAGACTTACGTGACTTTGGGAAAATGAGCTTACTTATTAAATGCAGTGTTTCCCAAAATCTTCATTTGTATTTTCTTTGAATTAGAGAGCATAGACAATCATAGCAAGACAACAAAGCAGAGACTTCTCCTCTGTAATATCAGGTATAAGGCACAAAATAAACCATTCAGGATTCCAAATACACTAGCGAAAATAGGGATCTGTGCGGAGAAGCCATTTGAAAAGAGAAATAAAATTTGTCAGGCATGATTCACTGTGGACCTCACTGTGCTGCAGTGCTGAGTTTCTAAATGCTTTACCATTACAGAATTTAAAGTGAACGATGATGCTTCATTAAGAGGTTTTCCTTAATGCTCGTTTGTCTAAGACAACTGTTTACCTGTGTCTTCACTTCTTGAATATTTGCTCAAGAATCTGTCAGAAGGTCCAGGAGATGCCATTTCCCCAATAATTTGGGGTGCTTTGGTTTTAGATGATGAAAAGGGAGAGATTTTTCAGGTAACTCAAGCACCTCTCATGTGTGTTTATGCCTGAAAATTGAGGTTACACAGCTTTGTTTTTAAGACCACATTGGGCATGTATACAATGAGGACCCCTGCAGTTCCAGAAACTGTGACAGTGGCAACCAGGACGGCATCTGGCTCTCTGAGTACCTGAGTTATAAAGTGTCACTAGCATAAGACATCAAAAAACCAGTTCCTAAATCACCACTGCTTATGGCTACACTGAATCTGTAAACGGGGCGTTACTCCTTGTATTTACAGCACTGTACCAAAAATACAGTTTCTTCACCCTTGAAGAAACACCCCAGCTTTGTTAAGAGTCAGCTACTGGATAGTCTTTCTCCAAATCCCTTTAATTAACCAAGCTATTCTAATTTTTGTCACCCTGCTGCAATTAAGTGTTTCCAACCTTAGTGCCTGACAAGATTTGAAACCTCAAAAACATCTGAGTTTTCCTGAGATGAAGGCTGGCTGCCCACTGTTCGGAACTGCTACAAATTATTTATTCCCAGTGGAAAGCTGGGCTGACTTTACACGGGTGTCACAGGAGGAGTGACTACAGAGCTGTGTTATTATGGCTTCCTCAGCTCTGCCTAAAAGCATCCAAAAGACCAGCCCTTGTCATGGCCATTGTCACATCACAAATGTGGCTTCACGTTTCTCCAAGGCTTAGGCCAGAGGAGATGGGGAGGAGGCAGCGAGACTGCGATCCCGCTGGGGCTCCAGGGTTTCTTGTCCTCTCCCGTTTTCTCCACGCTGCCTTATCCCTCATGGAGCAGTGTGGGGCTGGGACAGACCCAGCCAGTCTGGCTCCCTGGAGCTCGGGCATTGGCAAACATGAGTAGCAACTGCTTCGCTGCTCCTGGAAGCCTGCTATGTGCCCAAACTTGGGCCAGGCCTTAAAGGAGAATTACTTCTGATTGCAGGACTAAATCAACTCTCTTCTGTCTTTCGTTTTAGCAAAATCACACTTCTAATGGGAAATCTACACTTCTGATTCAGTTGCAGTGATAGTCCACTAACCATCACTTCTCTCAACATGTCAGCATGCACTTACTAGATACGATTTTCAGGGCACTCAAATCTGTACCTTAATAGTGAGAATTAAGTAAATGGAAAGAAACAAAAAGCATGTCAGTCAAATTCAAAATTTGCTATTCAGAAACTCTTGACCTCAGTGAAAGTCTGTATACTACACTAAACTGTGGCTGCACTTGACTTTACCAGGCAACAAAGCAGAAACCTGCATCTTGAAATCTCCAACTCTTTTCCCACATCTCTGATTCTGTCTAGGTTGGACTGGGGCACAAAGGCATCACATGTAAAGTAAACTTTCAAGGTTTTTACTTTCACTAGGCAGCTCCCCGCATTCATTCCCTGCTCATGAATGCATGGTGTCCTGGTTTGAGATAAAACAGAACCATTTTTCTTTCCAGGCACATGGGGTATACTGGCTCGTTTCAGTGTCTGCAAGGAAGCGACCAAGGCCTTTACCTCTCAGTAAACTGATGATCCTAAAGAGAGACAGTCAGCTCACCAAAGTATCTTTTTAAAGACAGCTAGACTGTGGAGACAGACAGAATATAGATTTATTCATGGAAGCATTTAAAATCTTAGCACACACATTTGTGAACTTGATTTACTAGCATACATCATAACAGTTGTGAGTGTATTTTAAACCAGAGATACAGTCTGTCTCTGAAATATATGCTTTGTCAGTTTTGGCTGCAATTTGTATGCAATTTTACAGTGCTTTTTTTTTTTTTTTTTTTTTTTTTTTTGATTGGTTTTGGAGTGATATCACTGGTAATGAAATAGGTAGATGCAGAATTCTCTGAAATAGTTGCTAAACCCAAATGCAAAGTATTTGACATGTGATGTTTGTAAAAATTATCTAACAGTATTTGTAACTTTATATTCTGTTCAGGTGCAAGCACAACGATTAGCTGGAATATGTCAGAGCAAATGCAATCAAGATAAAGTACACAGACAGAAAGAAGGCAAAAAAGACTTGGCATTTTTGAATCAGACTTAAATTTTGTTATCTGCACATCAATAGTTTGTTCAGCTGTGGGTCATAAAGAGCATGTGATTGTTTATTTTATTAATAATGATCACAACACAATATCTTACACATAAGCAGGCTAGTAATTTTGCAATACCTCTGCTAACAGTGAATGCATAAACAAAACCCAAATGCTTTAATTTTGTACAAGGCAGTACTCAGTGGACTCAGGATGACTAACCACTGCCCATCCCTGACCTCATTGCATCTGTATCTAGCTCTGATCATAAGAAAATATTCCTGCCATTCAGCATACATAAACCTCAAATGCTAACTCAGCTTACTTAAAAGCTTGTTTGAGTGAAAGTAGAGCTATAGACTTGGAGACATATGGTTTCTCCTGGATTAGTTTTTCAGTTGGGAGCTGAAGCCAATTAGAGGTATGTTCTCTGGTTCTGGCCCCATCTGCTGATAGAAACTCATTGCAACTGTATTTTTCTCCTGTTTCAGAGGGAATATGCTTGAATCCCCCAGGGAAATCTTGTTAGTTTTTCTTAGTCAGTTTTTGTACCCTACCACCTCTATGCTACAGAATGTCTCTTTTCATCTCAAAATAGAGTTGGAACAATATGAGTTTTTTAGAGAAATGGCAGGAACTTCCATGTTTTGGTCGACACTTTGGTTTACAGTTTGTTGTTACTTGCTTTCATAGTGAAAACAAATACAATGAGGAGACATATGGACAAGAATGAATGTGTATATTCTGTTTGGAGCTGGCTGGGGGTGCCACAGTGCTGGAAGATGTGAAACAAGTGGGAGCTAAGATGACACAGGAGCCTGCTCTTCACCTTCTGAGCACCTAATTTCTGTCACTTAGTGGGAAAACACCTGGGCTATAAGCAGCACATGGTACTGAACAAGGCAGAAGTCATGAGAAGACCTGCTTTTTTGACTAGTCTAAGGACTTGGAGTCTAATAGCAAATATTTCCCATGAGTCTCGTCTTGAAGTAACGGAAGGAGTCACTGATCCCCTCAACAGTTTCACTGGGTTATGTAGGCAAAACTTGTATATCCACTAGAAAGTATGTAGAAGGATACTGTAGTCTTACCATAAAGCTGGAGCTCCCAGGCACTCTAGGGAGTAAAAAGAGAGAGGTTATTTCAGATGTACTTTCAACTTTGCAGGTTTGTAAACAGGTTTAGGGGTAGGTTAATGTGAACTCTACCAGTTCTGACAGGTGTATATCTTCAATCGCTTATGTCCTACGAGACCTTATAGCTGCAGACCTCCAATATACAAGGGCTAAAATCACTGTTTTTCAGTGGCATATTCTGCCTGAGACCGAGAAGTATTATCTCAGGAAAAAATTTGTGTCTCCAGGATTTTGGAAAAGAGAGAGGGATGGGAGTATGGTGTAATGTTTATTAATTGCCAAAAAAAAAGAGAAATTCCTCAGACTAAAAGGAAGCTGGCATTGATGTTTGATTTGGAATGTGAAGCGCTCTGTGTGCTATAATGGAAGAGAAAAAAAAGAAAACATTGCTGTTTTGGAATGGAACTAACCAAAGAGTCAGCTACAGGATCCAACCCAGAAATACATAGTCTTAGGCTCAGGTGTTGGGCAGAAACACATCAGGCAGCAAATTAAAACTGAGAAAGAGATGATAAAGAACTCATGGTCACTGCTTAAAAATAATGAGAAAAGTGTGTATAACCCAGTTGCGTGAAGATGTCTTCAGGTGTGACCAGTGCTGCTTCTTTTTCCTCTCTTTCCTTAAAGCTGAGCCTGAAAGAACAACATTTCATGCTTAAATGCAGAAGCTAAAAAAAAATATATCAAGATTATACAGTTAGAGAAAGCAGGCTCTACCTCATAAATTGGATAATGCTACTGTATCTCCATGTACTTTAGCGTTGGTCAGTACACAGCATAACACTGAGATAGAACGGCCCACAAATCTTGTTACTGGAGCTCAGGCTGGATTCAAATTTTCTGTATCAATTAGTAGCCTTCTTTTTTGTTCATTGTTGCTTTCCTCACAGAAGATGTGGAAATGCAACTACAAATAAATTTTGGGTAGTGAGGCAAAGGGACTGTGAGGCCCATAGGTAAAGCAGACAAACTTCCTAAAACCATCTTCTCAGCAAGTCTCTGTTTCAACAATGTGACTGGTGAGCCCTGTACTGAAACAGGGACATAAACACAAGCCCCAAGATGCAGTGATCCACAGACATCTCTACTTGTTGCCAGAGTGCACAGCATTTCTTGAGCCCCATCAGTGTGATTTCTGATCTCTGTAAAGCCTGGGAGGCTTTTGTGAACTTGTGCCCTCCATTTGTAAGAAAGGTACACATTTGAAAGGCTACCCAGCAGGGAAAATTTCATTATTATTTCAATGCAATAAGAGTAAGAGAGAGAGGGAGTAAAATGTGAGGTGAGGTTCACCTTCTGTGCTTGCCTCAAGTGGCATGGGATTTGGACAAAAGCAATCTTTGCAAAGGCAGCAATGTTTATTGGAATCTTGAGGGTGAAACGTATCACGCAAAAAATGTCAGGTTAATCTATCATCTACTGAAATGTAGCAAACTATGTGTTTTATTGGTGGTGTTAAACATTTTTCAAATGCATGGAAAAAGCACAACCTCCACTTATAAAAAACTTGGGTGCTTCAGGATGGAAGAGCAAAATACACAGGTGCGCAGAAAGGTCTGTGCAATCATGTGGCATCTCCCACTGTGGTGCCAACCCTTGGCTTCAACTTTAGTTAGTTGTAGGTCTTTTAGACCTTTTCTTCTGCTGATTCACAGGTCGTATCTTGTCAATTCGTTTGTATGAGTGAGAAAATAAATCCTGGAAGCACATGGCAGTAAAGAGGTGAAATATAGGTGGAATTCACTTTCCCAACATGTTTCAGGGTGGTATCATCTTGTCAGAGAAGATGCGAAGCTGAGGGAGCAATCTGCTTTTCCATGGCAAGACCTGAAGAACAGCGCATAGCAATGACAAGCTCAGTAAAAAGCGGGTAATTTGCAGTAGCACAACTTTTTACACTGCATCATCACTGTGCTGAGGCTTCCAAATGCCTTGTTTCTGATACTGTCTGATTTTCAGGTACATTACCAGAAGATGCCCTAGAAGAGATCCTTAACAAATTGCCTCATGTCATTGCATGATGAGTACAGTATCCAGCTGCATTTTAGTTTCCATGTGACACTCCAAGTTTTCATAGTCTGCCCTGTCCTCAGGCAGGCCTCTGCTTGCCCCATGTTTCACTTAAAGAGGCCTGACCTTCCCATGTAATAGCTTAGGTTTGCCTATTGCATTATGCTCTGACCTCAGAAAATCTCAGATTAGGTTGTTACGCTAGTCTTCTTGCAACAGGGTGGGCATAAGATGGATGGTTGGTTGTGTTTTCCCTCCTGGATTTCGAAAACTGAGAGTATTTCTTATGGAAATGTGTGTGGAGCCAAGATTCATTGCTGTTTGCATAATGCGTGGTGGACACTTAGATATCTGAAGTCAGGTAACCTTATGAATAAACTGTGCTGACTGTATACATGTCAGTCCCCCTGGACCTGCCCTGTTGTGATCTCATTAAAGTATCATTTAGCTTTCATTAAGGCAGAAAGCAAATATAGAAGTGGTTGTCAATCTGAGTCTATTTTACAATTCCAGGGCCGGTTCCTTTTCACCTCATTGGAATAAGTTATCCCACTGAAACCAATGAAGTATTTCTGTAAGGTTTGCTCTTGATCAAAGGAAAGTGACCTGCTACTGCAACTAATTAAGCTCCTCTCTACTGAACCACAGCAAAGTTCGAGAGCCATGAATCTCTCTTCTTGCTGAATGATAAATACACCCTGCTCATTGGGAAACCTCTCAAGTCTCAGATGGGCAAGTCTGAAATGATGGGTGAACCTATTGATTCAGTTTGCTTTAAAAGGAACAGGGGGCAATTTCTGAAATCAGACTTGATGATCCCATGTTCTTCCACCTGCCCCCACGGGAATACGTTCTGATACACAGCTCAGCATCTGAGCCTTGCTGGCAGCCAGAGCTGAGGGGTCAGGTGGAGGTCATGAGTGAATGGGAAGCTATTCTGCACTGAAGCTCAATATTGCAGAGGAAAATAAATTTATTAAGTAGGCTCGTAGCGAAAAATAAGAGGTGACAGTTACAAAGCATCGCAAGGAGAAGTAAGTAAAACAATAACAAGATGTATAAGCATTAGCTGATCTAGAATTGTTCTTTCCTTTTGCTTGTTTAAACTGACAATTATAGTGGTTAATTGTATCACAGAAGAGTTTTAACAGAGGAAAATTGACAACAGACACACAGTTGAAAAACATTCAAGCCATTTGTGGTAACAAGTCAGCTATACTGCACACATCTAACTTGTAGGGCATTTGAATCAAATGAAATACAATGTATCGTGGATTGCACATCATGTGCATTTGTGTTGGGGACTGGGGATTGCAATTATTCCCCATGAATGTGGAATTCCCAGTAAGCATGGGGCATAAACTTTCTTTGATTAATTTCTCTGCTCTTTGTCCATACCACCCATGACTACTACCCATTGGATGGCTTAGTGAGGCACTATGTGCTATGCGTTATGTGTTGCACTATTCTTCTGTTCAGCATAGTTATTTCAAGTGATTTCTTTTTTTTTTGTGTAACCAAGTCCTGATGAGGACTGGAAGCCTTAATACTGAGTGCTATACATGAACAGGCAAAAAATTTCTCATACTGAATTGCTTTCAAGCCAAAGACTCATCCTGCAAACACATCCCTCCTGACATTTTCAGGGTTCAAAGATGACTCTAAAGGCACACTACTGGTACACAACCTATCTTAAAAAGCAGAAAAATAAGTGCAGTGAATGACTAAAATACAAACCAGATGAGAAGGGAGCCAATGATAAAAGCATATACTGATGCATTGGAAATACGAGAAATGTCATGGGTGAAATTCTAAGTCTGTTGAAGTTAATGAAAGCATTGGCACTGACTTAATTAGGACAGAATTTCATCAGTCTCTGCTTTGCTTACCAGAGAATCTTGTTATTCCTGACTGGCAGTTTCTTAAAAGCATCAGTATAAAAGTGGCTATTGATGAGGCCAGAGTATAGATCTTTTTGAAGAATGTGCTTCATCTATCAAGGGTAACAGAAAAAAATGTAAGATAATTGTTAATATGAATAGAAAATTGAGCAAGGAAACTCAGAAGATTTCCTAAAATATGTATCTATTTGACTTTAACTTGGTCATTAATTTAGAAGAAAACGATGCTCAAAAAGAAAATGATTTTGACATTTTCAAAGAAAATATTTTGAAATAATAATCCTGTTTTGAACTGTTCTTCACATTTATTAAGTGTGAGATAACAAACAAACTGATATATGTAGCTCTATGAGTAACAAACAACTAATTTGCCTTGAAATTACGATCCTTTCCATTTTATTAGGTGGTCTGTTGCACTGAAAAAGATACATTTTTTTCATACAAATTTCAACATTATTGGTGGATTGGGGCAAGGGGGACACAGTGGAATATTGTGGTTTACAGAACCATATGAGTAGGTGTGAAAAAAATGGAAAGTGGAGATATTGTTCAAACAACAGCCTGATTCACAATGCAGTGATTTGATTGCTTCATCGCAAGGGTGGCAAGTGGAGCTGAGAAGTACAGAGAATTTGGTTGCAATGCAGCAACATGTATGTATACATGTATATATGTACACACACGCATAGAATATTGGAAGATACTTTCTTAGTTTTATACCTATTATAATCACATGCTCATAGACTTGAGGCATAGAACACAGGGCACAGGGCATTACGAGAGTTGCTCACATCATAACATCACTTCTGGAGAGAGGACGTTTGGGGCATGATGTTTGGGGCAGATACGGGACAATACAGAGCCTGGGTCTGCCCTAGTTTTCTCTCCCACCTTACAAACTGTGCTGGGTTTTGCCTGCTCTCTGAGCAGTGTTTTAGGTATGAAACATTTAAAGGGTGTGGTTTGTGCTGTAACAACCCCTTCTGATTGTGATCAGTGGGTGGTAAATCAGGGGAGAGTGCTATAACTGCTGTCATGGTCGGAGAGGGGCATTTCCAGATCTTTTGCCTCCCTCACATGTCCTTTCCCACAACGGTGTCTGTCTGGCATTATTTTGCAAAGCTCCGCATGGTCAAAAGGACCAACTCCAGTATCCATAGACTAGTCCACCAGTGGTAACCCTGGTGCAGGTGGCTCCACCTTCGAGACAGCAATGGAAATTTGGACATGTAAAGAAATCTCCTTCCTGTAGTGCTTTTGTCAGCTCAAGACTTCTCTGGGGCCTTGTCACAGGGAAATTTCTTCACAAGGTTTTGACAACTGCACATAACACCTTAGAGTGGGAGCTGTTGACCGCCCACTCCTACTTCTATTTGTGCATTGACGTAGTGCAGCTTTGTAAATGAAATTTGTTTGGGAGAGATGAATCTGCCTTTGAATTGCACAGCATGCACAGATGATAATAATAAAAGCTTTAGGGATATTTTTTCATTAGTGATGCAAATGGGAAATGAACCTTGCCTCTTCTGCCCTTCTGTCCACTCTTCTGCAAAACAGGAAGCACTCATGGGTGGACAGAGTTGAAATTTGTCACTAGTTTGCAGAAACTGGAAGTTGGAGAGCTTGTGAAAATTTGTTCAGGGTTGGTTTTGCTTCTTTTTCTTCTTCGATCCCTGGAAGGACACATTTCTTAGCAGTATTACCATGTAACTTCTCACAGAAATCCTTCAAAATGGGAGTTACCTGACTGGCACAGTCGTTTTCGGGCCTGAAAAGCCAACATCTGCCTGGGCAGTCTGGCTGTGTCCCATGGAGCCAGATGCTTGAAGTCTGTTTTGAGGTGTATAAGTAATTTGTAAAAATCTGTGCTGCTGCTATGTGTGTTGCATCCCTCCGCCCAGGCTGCTTACGAGCACAGAGTGCTGGTTTCTAGGGCTGTCAATCAAGTAGCTTTCACCAGAACTAAACTGACTTGAAGGGATCAAAAGAAAAATATCACTGTTTTTTCAAAAGATATTATTTGTGGTGTGAAGGCTGATAATTTCAAATTCAGACATTAATCCAGACCTGTAACCTTTAACAAGAGCACAATTTACTTGTTCTTAATCGCCTAAAGGAATCCACATCTCAATTTTTCCTTTTTAGTACAAACCCAGATGAAGTTCAGATGTTTACTTGGAGCTAGTCATTTCAGATTTAACCATGAAAAGCAGAAATATAATCTCCTAGTACAGAAAAACTCCCTTTAATTTCCTATAGTACTTGCAAAAACACTCTCTAGGAAGCTGTTTTAAAAGTCTGGGTATTAGTTTTATAGGCTTCCTCCTCTCCCTTTAAGGACTGTTTTATTACTGAAACATTTTTGATGTTTGGTGATTATCTGATGAAAATTGAAGATGCTTTGAATAGATCCTGTGTAATGAATGATTTTCACAATGGCACAGAATTGAATAATTGACAGCTAATTCCTCCTTTAGCTTCCTCACTTCTGGTTGGAAGCTGTAACATGTACTTCCTTGGGACCCTACCTTAGCCGTGGAGCATATTAAGCCTAGCTCACCAACCACAATAGGCATATCCTGAAAAGGCACTCTGGAAAAAAAAGGCATTATAATTTGGCCCTACTGGCAGGTCAAGGCAGGTTTAGGGATATGCATCAATACGGGCAGACCAGCTGCTGACAAAAGGGTAGATGCTTTTCTTCCCCCAAACCCAATAATTATGATAAAAGAGTAGATGGTGTTTATCTGTGCTTACCTTGAGCTCCCTGATGCACAGGGCCCTGAGGAGAGAACAGCGATAAATTTTGAGGATCTCAGCTGGAGCAGCAGCAGCTGCCAGCACTACATCGGCTGGTGCAGAATCAAGAGCCTTACTGACATGTGCCTATCAGGTTGATAAACCCAAGGAGGAGGTTAAATGCCTCCCCCCGGTACTGTTTTTTCAGAAGAGAAAAATATGCCTGGAGGGACTGTGACTAAATAGCTTTACAGATCCCTAGAAGTAAATGCTGAACCAGATAAAGGGGGGTTAAAAACAGAGATTTCCTATCGGTGGGTTCATCTGGCAGGTTTGATACGGCACAGCTGCCACAGTTCGGTGTTACTGTTATTGTACACCAGAGATAAGGCTCTGTGGGCATATGAAAAGTTTTGCTTACGCTCCCACTGCTTTTCATGTAGCCACTTTAACCAGAAAAATCTCCGACTCCTTTCCGACACGTCTCCTGTCTCCTGGTCTTTATTCTCTGCTCTCTTCCCTCCTCTCCTTCGCCCCATGGGAAGGCCCCTTCCTCCAGATTTGTCACTGCTGGCAAAAACGATGGGAAAAGTCTAAAGCAAAACTTTCCCCAAGAAAGGCCATTAACCCCTTTGTGTCCTCACCTAGTGCTTCCTTTTAATAGCACTCCACACTGGAATATTTAAAATATTATATAAACAAGAAGGGTGTTTATTTTGTGGATGAAGCTGTAATGATCTCCAGTTAAGGACTTGCAAGTGCTAAAAAGGAAATGTTAAGTCAGGTTGTATTATTAACACTTTCTCTGTAGAAACTGCTAGATTCCAGTGCTGATATTTTTCTTGTTTCTTGAAAAACTTTATTAACGGGTTATACACCAGATGGGAAATCCTATAGAAGAGAAAAAACACATTAATTTGCTGAGTGGTCTGAAGAGTGAAAAGAAAGCATAAGCATGTCCTGTACCAGATTTCTTCAGGGAAAATTAAATTCATGAGAAGGAACTAGAAATAAAAACTTGAACAGATTTACTAAACATCTCTAAACTGTTTTATCTCTTGGGTGGCTAAACAATAGCAATTTTGCATTAACAGAGACAGATGTGAACTGAAAATCTGAGAATGAGGACACAAAAATACTTCCTTGCTCTGTCATATATTTGAAGGCTTCTTTTCTGGCCTTCTGGATTATGCTAAGTAGTATGACCAAGTCCAGTTTCCCTAGTCGTTCCTTCCAGCTTGTTTACTTGTGTAGACTCTAATCATTCTTACTGAGTTCTCAGTCCTGTCCAACCACCTCATATTTTCCTCTTGTTTTTCTCCATCACTGATACCACTGACTAGTGCTGTGTGGAGTATTGCAGCTGCATCCTGACCAGCATGGAACAGAATGGAGAGATGGCTTTACAAGCTATGTCTCTGTTTATACATGCTGGTATGGGTTTGCTTTTTCTGCAATAGCAGGCCCTTTTTCAATCACACTCACTTTCTGATTAACGATGACCCAAATCTTCTTCTTCAGAACTGCACACATCCTGATAGTACTTCTATGCACTGAGAGCAGATTTAATCTGCCATCAGAATGAAAGAACATCACAACTGGAGAAGTTTGAGACAAGATGATCAAAGTAGCTTTGGAAAATCAGCTAATCCTATTAGGAAAGTTCAGGTTGGATAAGAGTAGCTAAGTGGGCATATAGCACAGATCTGTCATATCACAAGTATCATAGAAAAAGGGAAAATTGATTTATTTTTTCTCTTTTCCAACATAAGAAGTAGGGGAAATAAATTAAATAGTAAGAGTCAGATTCAAAGCAACTGGACATGGTTTCTCACACACTTCAAGGTTAAGGTCTTAGTATTTCTTGCCACAGGACGTTTTGGATGCCAGAAAAATATGCTGGATCAAAAAAGTAAAACAAACAACAAAGAAAATTTATAGAGTGAGCACCCTGTGCTTAAACATGTCTTGAGCCACAAGCTGTTTGAATCAAGGAGACTTGCCACATTGAGGCATTTTTGACTTCTTCTGCTCTTCCCTCAGGATCTATCTTTGGCCACCTTTATAGATAAGATGGAACCACTGGTCCCTTCAACCATTGGTTTGATCATGTCAGTGGATAGCTGTGTGTTTGTGCCTTCAGTGCATAGAATTGTTGTCAGAATGTGGCATTTCAGCTATATTTCCCTAGTTTGTTAGGAAAATGTTGTATAAAATAGTCAGACTCTTAACTAACGTCAAAATGCATCACATAGAATCATAGAATGGTCTATTGTTTCTCCTTTCTTTGCCAAATCTGTTGCCCTGCCAGAGAAATAAATGAGATTGGCTTGACAGAATTTGCTCCTGACAAATCCATATGGATTATTATTCAACACTTTGTTTCCATTTACATGCTTGTAATCATTTATTCATTTAGCTGTTCCAATATTTTTTCTGAAAATGGAACTAAGCAGATATGATTGTGGCTCCCTGATGATTTTTTTTTTTTTTTTTCCCCTTTCCTTGAAGTTAGGTGTCACATCTGCCCTCTATTTGTTTTCGGATATCTCACCTTTTTCTATTACTTTTCAAACATGTCTGCTAATGACTTGAAGATTTTCTCAACCAGCTTTTTAAAATTCTCTATGATGACGTGTCGAGACTAGTCAATCTGAAAATACCTGACTTCTCAAAATACTTTTTTTTTTAACCTGTTCTTTCCCTACCAAAGGCAGATGTGTTTATTTGGAGTAATTATATACTCTATCTGATTGCAGCTGACTTTCATACCTTCTTAGGCAAATGTCTCAATAGCTTCTCATCTCAAGTACTTAGTAAAGCAACCTTTTCTTTGTCTTTCCTCTTATCTGTGAACATATTTCTAAACTTGACCCTTAATAGAACATTTCACATATACCTAGCTGCTACTCTGGTTTCAACATGTACTTTTAAGCTTGTCCTTACTGATCTGACCTTATTTCCCTACCTGCATACTTTGTTGTGATGTGAAGACATGTGAAAGACTCCTCACTTCAGTGAAGTTAATTCCTTGCAGCGCTTCATGTATTTCCTTCAAGGTGGTATAGTTCATGTTGGTGCCTTTTTTTCAGGAATCTCCTGCTTTTTAACCCATTTCCTTCTTGACATGTTCTCTCATGGGATCTCACATGATGGTTTTATGACTTTCTTCGTTGACTTCGTAGTTTGCCTGTGATCATTCCATTGCACCACATGAGCAGTGGAATGATCAGATGCTGCTTCTATTAATGGGAGCTGTGTGTGGAAAAATGGCAGAAAAACTTTATTTTTTCTGAATAACCATCAGTTTAGCTACCTTGAGTTCAAGAAAGGATGAGTACTCTCTTTGGCCAGGCCTAACTAGCTATGCACAGGGCCATGAGGGGCTGCTCAGGTACCTGAAGTTCAGCAGGTGATTACATCCCTGGTTGGTGGTGCTGAAACTGTATGTGTCGTCAAGAGCTGGGCTGAATTCTGCCCTAACCCTTGGTCCAAGATGATCATGAAAGAAATCAATACTGGACTTATAACAATAATCTTTAATTGCTTATTTTCTGTTTCCCGTTATTTGTTTTTATTTAAGCATAAAGGTGGTAAAGGCATCACTACTCTGTTCTTTCTGGGGTAACTGCAGTAGATCTGGGTAGCTCTCCCCTTCTCTGGAAAACACTCACAAGAGAAAAACTGCAAGTTGGACAAAACAGATTTTCTTTGCTTTTGCTGTTCCACTTCTCTGTATTTCTACAGTTCCTTCTTTGCTCTGATGTGCATCCCCTCACAGCTTTTTGTTGTGGTTGTACTTTTATTCCCATATTATCTTCACAGTTTCAGTTACACCTGCATGTGCCAGGGCAACGTACTCAGAGAAGTATATGACAACAGCTATAGGATCTTGGACAGTCTCTGGTGAGTTTTTGTTAAATATTTTTCAGTATATTGGAATTATTTAATACTGTCTTACTTTGTTTCAAAGCTGTCTACTTCAGAGAATGCACCAGCCATTTCAGAGCTCCCAGCATTCCTTAGCCAGATGTTTCATGAAAAAATATTTTCTCAGCTGGATGGGAAATCATTGAAACTGCAGAAAGCAATGGTGGCAATAATCAACCTCAATGATACACTTACGTTCTGATTTCACATGGGAGAATAGCACAAAAATCTGAAATACGAACCTCCATCTTGCTCCTGATTTACCTTAATAAATTCCAGTTCCAACTTAGCAAATGTAAATTGACAAACAAGGAATACACAGAGTGTAAAAATATGGAACATATTCAGAAGTTATTACAGCTCATCCTGCTTCCAATCATACATTTGTTCTACTTCAGCATGATAAATGAATGCTCAGTGGACACTTGTGATGATATTTATGAATGTCAAAAAATCGTTGTTCCTATGGCAAAGCGTTTATGGAACTGAGCTGCATTAGGCCTGAAATCATGACAAAGAGGTTTAAAGTGATTTTAATTGATTTTGATAAGGTATTGAAAAAAAGAACAAAGTCTGTAGTCACTTGGGGTGGCTCCTGAGCTGTATCAGTGTGTACCTGTTACTGAATTCCCTGCTCCAAATGGTCACATTAATAATATCACTTATCAGTGTGTTTACAGGAAGTTGTGAGGAGAAGATTGGAATCCTCTAAAAACCTGGATTAAAGTTGAGCAAAAACTTTGGCAACAAATCAGCACAGATTATTCCTCTAACTATTCCCCTGCCCTGTCTTTAGCTGGCAGGCCTTGGGACAGCAACCTCTGGGCAGTGGTGAGGAGGTGAAGGAAGCAGAATTTTAAACCATGAAATACTTTGTGATGCTGCCTTTCTTGGCACTGTGTGTCATGTCTCCTGCAGCAGCACAGCCTCCAGTGACAGCCTGGTGTTAAAGTGCATGCATTGAAGTGGGGCTGAAGGAAGGAACCTGGAGAGACCTAAAAGGATAACTCTGTTTTTGGGGTAGTGAGGGTGTGTAGTGCAGCTGTCTGTGCTAGAGATGACTAACTGATTTGAATTGATCTTAAATGTACTGTGAAGAAGTCTGTGTAGAGGGGAAAACTCACCTTTTTGTCCAGTTTTGAAAAGAGAAAAATATGAATGTTGATGAACTTGTACACTTATCTCAGCTTTTCCCATTCAAAATCTGACATGGTAAATTGGACTTCATTTGTCTCAGTAAAAGCTCAGGAGTTAGCCTTGTCATTTATCTTGGTTGCATGCTTAGGGGTAGATATCAACATCTTCAGCTACTCTCTCCAGAAAAAGAAAAGAAAAAAGCAAATATAGTCAAAGGCAAAACTGTATTTCAACTATTGTTTTGGAGTTTCACTTCTAATGTTTCAACTCAATGCTGGAAGCACAAGCCCTGGCTATGAAACACGGATGATTTATCACAGAAATCAGTGATGTTTCATGGGAAATAACTCCATGCTTTATGCTGGCAACAGCTCGCAACAGAATAGAATTGTCTGGTAGATATGATCCATTACTTTTTTCAGGGCTACAGTAATTATGAGTGATGATGCATTAATAGTTATGGCCTCTCAGTATCTGGCTCATATTAAAATCTCAAAAAGTGAAATTACCTGATTTTACAAATAGCTTTAGTTACTGACTAAAAACATACATTGCCATTGCAGAGAAGTCTTTTCCTGTAAGTCACTCGAGAAAATACATGCTCATGACTTCTAATGGCCATAGAAACAACACAAAAAAGGGTTTTACCAAAATATCTTTCCTGTGGATCAATGCATTCTACCAATGCTTTTCTGGTGACACCCTGAGGGAAAGGTACAAAAAATAGCACCCTTTTAAATGTCAAGTCCTCAGACCTATCTTGCTTATCACTGAGTGGCATTAGGTATTATGTGGCATCGAATCCTGAGCACTGTTTCTCTTTCCATATGTATCATATGTATAAATGTGGAAGTATTTTTTGTGTTAAAAGGTAAAGGAATTTAGCAGGAAAAAAGTCCCCTTGCGTTCCAACTGGGGAACGCAGCTGAGGCAGCTGGACTTAAATTCTGAGTGATGCCCAATTCATCACCATAGGTCTGGTCATGTTCAATGTATTGAACTACCACCATTAGGTAGCGCAAAGTGCTTTTGGTTTAGTTGTGTTCAATGAACTAGCACCGATGGATTTAAAGAGTTTGGGTGCATTCAGTGAGAACTCTTATGGCTAGATCAATGAATAGAGCAATTTATCGAAGCAGCAGAATGGCAGATTCTTTTGGATTGCCAGTACACTGTCTGCAAAGCGTGTGCAAGTAATACAACAGCATAAAACAACACAAGTAATATACTAGTATAAAACAACTCCGTATAGAGATTCCTAAGTTTCCCAGGGAAGCTCTCAGTATAGCTGAATGTTTGAATCTCACCCAATAAGCATCTCTGCTAGAGGGAAGAGAGGCTCAGCCCATTGATTGATCCTATAAGTCAGTGACGGTTCATGATGGTGTTATCCTTACTTGTCTGCAGTGGTGTCTTCTCTAACATCTCTCCATTCATAAGCCATCTTTATACTATTTTTTACCTTTCAGGTGGAGCTTGAGTGACTCTAGTCATACATACCTTTATTATGATTGGTGTAAAATTTCCTTGTTTCATATTTAAAGGCATAGACTAGCAAAAATTCAGTACGCAGACTCTGTGAGGGATGTGCACACCTTGGAAGTGGGTAGCTTTTGGGATGGAGGTGTATTTTGGTGTTATAATGCCATTATAATAAGCAAAGTTCAACTTAAGGGCATGATTTTTAAAAATAAAAAAAAAAAGTAAACCATTGGATCAGGGTAACAACTATGCAGCTTATCAGTATTCATCATGCCAGAAGCTCCCATTCCCTGTGCTGATGCACAGAGTTTGTCCATGGTATCTTCATACCGCCACGCTCTCCATGCCAGATTTTTCCACCCTAGAATTTACAGACTCTAAGATTGCAGGTTGTGTGGCCTAGGGAACTACAGGGGAATACATTCCTTGCATATCAGTTACTCCACCCTGGAAATTTCTTCAACGCTGTGCTTTTTCTAAAAATGTGAATATAACTTCAGTTTGTAAGTTACCTCCAACAATTATCCCACAGCATTTATATAGGTATTTCTGGCCTGACATTTTTATGAATCTGAATTGCGGCTGTATGCTTGTCAGTGTATTGAACCAAACGCTCTTCATTTATGTTCATGAAGATCTTATATATGTAACTAATGCCTCCTGTTTCTGTAAGTAACTTACTAAAGTCTCTGGGAGTACCAGGGATTTGGACATGACAGACCCATTCAGCTTTCCCAGTTTGGCTTCCTGGCCTTCTGGCCTCCTCAGCACATATTTTTGTTCTTTTCATTAAACTCTTTCCTCGGGGTTATACTCAGTATGTTGCTTTGCGGGCTCCTTCCTATTTGTGTCGGTACAAATCCTTTTCATTACTTCTTCCTTTGGCACCAGTTAAGGCTGCTCTTGGGCTGGAAAGTCAGTTCCTGTGCATGCTGTAATCTTTTCCAAAGCCCTCACTGTCTCCCTCCTTCTCCCTCCTGTCCTTGGGAAACTAGTTCCTGAACAGGGCTCCTGGGAGCACTGGCTGCTGGTTCACAGGGAGCTGGCAAGCTGCTTCCTTCAGGCTTGCTTCATTGTTTCCAGCTCGGAACTGCATTAGAAGAAGTTAAACTCCATTAACATTTTCCTAATATTACTTTCCTTCACACTCAATTGGTGCCATTGCCAGAGGGATGTTATGTGATCCCCTTCGGGGAAGAAAGGGATCAACGCTTTTCCAGTTGGGAGTGGAACAGGAGGGAAATGGGAGCAAATATGTGGCTGGAAAAGGGGGGAAGGAGATGAAGAAGGAGCTGGACTGGGAGATGTACTCCCTGATGGAGATGGGAAAATGTGCTTTTCAGTCTTTCTCCTTCTACTAACAGGTCTCTTTGGTGCACTGGTGGGGGGACAGATACCTTTCCTGTCCTGGAATAGTTACGACAGGAAGAAGAAATTAAAGAGAAGCCATGTGCCTTCAGTCCTAGAACTAGGGGTTTCATCCAGGCTTGGCTTTTAGGAGTGTAAAATAAGGAATACAGAGGAATGGTTTTGACAGAAAACTGAAACAGAGCAGGAAGACTAAACTTCTTTTTTAGGTTATGTTTAGTTTTTATGGCAGAATTCCTTCTGTACACGTTATACAACATTTCAAGTAATGTATATATATCCTATTTAATAGAAATTTAATAATATTCCTTCTGTTAAAGATGAAAAAGGCAGATTTCCAATGGATTAAAAAATTTCAAAATATATGCTGTAGCCACCTCTTATTTTTTCATGTTTAGGAACTGATAAACTTTGCCCTTATTTTCCTCAATTCTTCTGGGGCCCAGTCCAAACACAGTTCAACTGAAGCTACAAGCCAAGAAAGGTGACAGTGACTAAGCTTGGATCCAAGTCATGGTCACCCATTTGCTATACTGGTGCTTTAGCTGCTTCCTTCCTGCAGGCTGCCTGTGCCTGAGGTTCCCAGGCATTCAGCAAATTTGTATTCTTATGTATGCAGGCACCTAATGCATGTAAATATTTTTTACCTTCTACTATGAAAGTTTGGAAATACTTCCCAATTGTATAATTTATATAGCTTGTCCTTTAGGCCATGTGCTACATGTGATGCAGAGCTTGGCAGTGGAGTAGTAACCACATTAGTCATGTTTGTAGTCTATACAGAGCAGAGATGTACAGTGCCCAGCCTTTTCCCTGAGTGTCCTTTGGGGAATCTGGCTGTCTACTTCCATCAGGAGTCCAGATCCAGCCCAGACACGGATCTTTGCAGGACAAGGGTAAGAATTTCCTCTTTTCAGGCTTTGCAGAGCTATATCTTCCTTGTTTGGCAGTTCCACTTCCCCTCTCTAATCCTGTGCCCAGGGTTTCTTCCCTGCTTTCTCTTCAGGGAAGGAGAATGCTGTTGAACTCACCTTCCAACTGACTGGGACAGAAAACTTTCCATGGGGCCTGTGCTGGGGAAAGCAAGAAACAGGGTTTGGTGGGAAAGAATATTGTGCGTGCAGAAAGGGCTACGGAAACATTTTGTTGTTTTAGGACATCTTAGTGCCTTCTTGCTCTTACTCTTGAACACCAACTATGGTATCAGAAGTCACTTGGCTCCAGCAGGTTTGTGAAATCAGAAATGATGAGTATTTCCAAACCCTTCAATCCTCACCACCAAAAAGCCTATTTAAAAACAAGGCAAGCAGGAAAAAAAATTACCTCATCAAGGCAGATTGTTTGAACAACCTGTCACATTCCTGTCCCTGAGCAGATGGTGGGGATGCGCTTAGCAAGTGGATGCACTCTAGCTCCTGGTGGGGAGAAGTCAACAGCAACAAGAGCTGGATGCCAGTGTCCCTGTCACTGCTTACACTGGTGGCTGACAATAGAAGAGGTCTCCTCCTTGTCCCTTTTTGTCACCACGTGGCCGATACTGAAGGCTGCCTCAGAGCTGTCCTCACCCTCTCATCTTCCTGTGTCTTCCCATTCCAGAGAAGAAGGCTCTGCCTGGCTGCCCAGTGGCACTCCTCTCCTCCCCCAGCCCACACCANAAAAAAAAAAAAAAGAAAAAT
Source organism: Thinocorus orbignyianus (assembly GCA_013400375.1). Lineage (NCBI taxonomy): Eukaryota > Metazoa > Chordata > Aves > Ciconiiformes > Thinocoridae > Thinocorus > Thinocorus orbignyianus. Next base: position 725,920 of record VXBW01006646.1, on the reverse strand, counting down.
AAGACCCCAACCAGATTCTTATCTTTTTCATTTTAATATGTTCTCTATTTCAAGATAAAAGATGATAAAAGTATTTCAAAAGAATTTTCAACCAGCAGTCAGAGACTTCTCTATTTATTGAGTCTAATCAAGAATTGGAGAAACAACATATCTGAGTTTTGGTGACCTGCCTCATGCAGTTAACACATTTTGAAACTGATTCATGATATCACATGAATCACAATGCAGGTGTTTAAACGAGAAATACATCCCATGGTAACTCTGTTAAAAGTTCTTGGCAGATAAAGCAAATTGAAAGTTCAATCTAAATGCAGAGCAGAAGGGGAGCAGTCTCAGAGATAAACCATTGGCAATAACGAGAAGACAGACACCCCAACATCAGCACTGTGCAAAACCAAATGTGAAACAACAAAGGAGAGGAAGCAAGCGCAATGCAGAAAAATGTCTCCAAGCACATGAAGGAAAAGCATGAGATGACTATTCGTTTGCATGGTCCCAAGCAACTCAAGCAAAGCACTGGAGAGAGCTCTTTGCCCAGTTCTTGTAATAGTTTGTCTTGGCAGAAGTAGTATCCGATGCTGAAGATGGATCTTGGCAAATGCTACTGTCTAAAGAAGTTTTTTCCTGGACACATTTGGGACCTCTGTTGCAGGGACATCTAACTGGTCTGACAGCTGTGCTGCAACCATATCCTTCCCCGTCAGCTTGAAAGTCTCAGGGAAACATTTGAGTAGAAATAAGGGAAATGGTTATAAATTACCAGCCATGAGACACCTATTGGCTTGCACTGGGCTGCCAGAAAATATATCAAAGCCCATACCAGAAGATATTAAATAATCTCAGAAACTATCTAATTTTGTAAAAAAATCCACAGCTTTTGGTTGTGTAAGAATCCTCCAGTGTGCATAGGCAGAAGCATAACATGCTAGGGTTACCTCAATGTGCACCAGCCACGTCACATATCAACAATGTTGTGAGTGCAACTTCTGCGCTAAAAGAATAAATTAAAGCTAGCAACTCCAGAAAGATTTCTGCATGCACAAGTGAGTCTTTGCAAGTTTCTCCAAGAAGGAAACTATCTTATCCAGAATAGCATAGAAATATATTTTCAGCACAGACGAACAAGAGGTGTAGGGATGCTCAAAAAGCTTGCAACACCTTTATTTTTTGCTTGCTGAGGAATATCACTGTACGGAAACTGACGTGCCTGTAGCAACACATTAACTTCAAGACTTTTGTTGAAAGGGGTGCTCAATTATAGGACAGAGCGACAGAGAGAGAGACTGACTTAGTGGGAGAAAGAGACTTGATTGTGGGTGGAACACCCACATGAATGTCACTCTGGGGTCTGCATTTCTTTCACACTCCCATGTTTGTGATAAAAAAATTATAAATGGCATAAAATTTCCGACAAATATGAATTCACAAGTTAATTTAAAACCCAGGTATACCCTTCCACCTGTTTCTCTTTGCCCTCATCTTAACTCTTAAAAATCCTGACTCATATCCATCTCCTCTTTGAAAAGGCCTTTGTGGACCTCTGAGGGATTTAATATTAAATTGTATCTTAACAGGAAAATACCACTCCACACCTCTTCATTGTTGTGTGCTTTAATTAGCTAGCTCTGCAGAAGCTAATAAACAATGGTAGAGAAGATACTGTCTTTCACCACCAAAGCTAAATGGAGAAATGTCTCACCCTGCTGATTTCTGTGTTTTATTTTTTTGAGCTTCCGGCTGTTCTGAACTGTATCTTTCAACTCAGTGATGTCTTTATCTTTGGTCCTTTTGCTGACCTGCAAGAAAACTGATACTGGTTTAGGTCTGTTGATTCGACATCCAGCTCAAATATCCGATGAACATTTGGCTGTTGCTCACTGCTCTGTCTATCCCTCTTTATCTGAAAGTGCTAATGGGCTTTAACTGAAACAGGAACATTGAAAGAGAAATCTCCAAATGCAGCATCAATGAGCTACTCTTTTCAACAGCAGAAACAAGGAAATCTAGCTTCACTGTACCGGGAAACACACAAAGCTCTAGTTGCAATGAGAGAGCTATGAAGAAGTATTTTATTTCTGTAGCTGATGCAATTGTAAATCTCATAATTTCCTCTTCTGATTGGTTGCTGAAAAGTGCTCAGGGAGGTGGTGTGTGTGCCTTAATCTACCACTGCATCACCCCAGGCTCTCATATTGCAGCAAAGCTAATTATCATTTTTCCAGCAACACAGCATGATCTCGCATTTGTTTATTGGAGGAAATATAAATATGACTTTGAAAACCAAAAGCCTTACACACATATTATGTTATGAAAAAGTAAGGAATATAGGGGCAGGAGTGAGGAAGGAAAAGAGAAAGATTCCCTTTTTACAAGGTTTACAGTTCCTTGGATCGTGCTTTAAACAGTCAGATAATTTTCTCCCGTACATTTTGTGACATTTTACACCTAGTGAGAATGTGGCATTGAATGTGCAAGACAAATCTTTTGTTGTAGGAAAATGACCTCAAAGGGATCTTTTTATGCTCTCTTGATAGCTCAATGTGTTATGTGATCCTGACAAATTAAATTTATATAGGGCAACTGATGCTGCCCTGACTAAGCCGCCTTGATTTTCCTACTGCAAACACTCATGTGCATATCCAGGCACGCTAGTGCTCTCACAATTCATGGCATCTGGAAAGCTTTATTTAATGTTCTCATTCCTATTTGTTTAATTTGTTAGCAGGGAGAGGTCCAATCAAGGTGGCAGTTTGCTTGTTTTCTCTAGTGTATTCCTGAGCAGACTGAGCATGGCAAACATGGCTTGTCACATACCTCCCCCGGCAGCTCCGCCATTCACGTGAAACTTGTGTTTCATCTATCCCACTAGAATTATATCAAACATGCTGCTCTGCAAGATAACACACTTATTCTAAAACATACCAGATTATAAATATCTACTGGCACACAGAGGCTTCATAGACAATAACAGAACAATAACAGCATGGTCCCTGCATACAAAACTGGACTTCTGTTCTGTCAGCTCGCTGGGAGAGAGAGCCTTTTTAATGACAAATCACAGATGATGGCATTGAAAGGATCAAGGCACTATTTCTATCCAGCCCCTTGCATTGAGGAGGGGAGGACCTTGTGGTACTCACTTCATTGTGGGCATCTGACCTTTCCTTAAAGCTACTGAGTGCCTGTGCCATAACTACCTCATTAGTCAAAATGTCCCACCAACTTTACTGACAAAGAAATCTTCCTCGGATGTGAGTGAGATATATCTATTTTTCATCACTAGTCTGCAGTGTGTTACTCTTGTGGAATCCAGCATGCGGCATTATTTTTCTTGCTGTATTAATTTTCCTACCCTGGATAATTTGGTCAGATCAGAATAGGCTGAATGACAGATGCTCAAGGGGGATGAGACTGGAAAGGTCACAAAATGAACCAGGCCCAGCAGCACTGAAGCCTGTAAGGGGTCCCCATTTGATCCACTGAAGCATGATGGCAAAATTTATGAGTGTTTCTTTTTCCTTTGCCATTCCTCTGTCCCATTACAGCACCAGTTTTCCAGCTGAGGAACAGGAAACATGTCCCATTACCAAAAAGGCACCACCACCCCTGCTGTGCTGCTGGCTGACAAACACCCACCCAAACTACTCAGTGAAAAGGTATCTTCCTAGTGTATGGCTCCATGTGCTTCCATTAGAAATAACCTGTGAATGATTCATGAACTGGAAAGAATCTCAATTCAGTGGCTTTTCAGTTCCCTCAGTTTTGGTATCACGCTTCCTTTTATGAATATTTTCAAGCTTTGCAATTTTAGCCTAGCATATGTCCTCTATTTCCAATTTATATTTCCTGAAATAAAGCTCACACATTATTTTAGTATATAAATAATATTTAGCACATCTACAACCTGGAGTGATTCACCTAGCATGTAGAAACATGACAATACTTTCATAATATAAAATCAGTGCAGTCTTTCTAAGGTCTATTCCATCTGGTAATACCTTTCCACCACCCTTAAACTTTATAAGAAATGTGTGGCATCTTTCAGTTTTAAAAGCAGATTCAGGAATAGGTCTTCAGAAGACAAAAACGAGGAATAACAGTACCAGTACCTGCACCTAGAAAAGTTGTTGGGGATGAATGTTTTCAGAATAAGACTAGTTTCTCTTCCTCTACTGCTTTTTTTATAGCATTTTTTGGGGGAGTGGAAGAAAGAGAAATGTGTTAGATAACATCTTAGTTCTCTGCTAAAGGTTACATTTGTTGGGGAACATGAATATAAGTTGTGTTTGAAAAACGACACTGGCATTTAAGTTCTTTTTTGTAAAGGGATTGGAGCAACTATTTGTTTGTGATGTGGCTCTTACTCTTTTCCTGTCATTTAAGACAGTGAATTTTTTTGTGCCAAGGACACCTGCAAAAAAGTAAGAAGGGGTCTAATCTGTGGCATAAATTCATCTCTTAAGTTGTACTTTGTTGCAAATGTCTGATTGTCTGACTTTGAGCATCAGCCCTGCTGCTTACAATATGACTTAAACCCATGCTTTCTGGCAGAGGACCATCTTTCAGACAATTAGCTATTGCGTTTACTTGCTTTATTGCACAGAAGTCTGTGATTCAGGTTTTGAATCCATATTTTCCAGCAATGGCAATAAAGAATAATGGGGTACGAGTTATGGCAGACACTCAGAAGATCAGGTAGACCAATGCCTTCAGCTGTACCGATGGAAAATGTCTCACACTGATAATATCTGATACTACATTTTTCATTGTTCCCCATCTACCTCCTTGATAATAGATATGACTAGATATGGCTTTTCTTTCACCATGGTTTTTATTAACCGGCATTGGGAAGATACTTCAAAAACAATATGAGGTTTCTGAATAGAATTTGAATGATTAAAAGAAACAAATATGCAAAAAGAAACATCGATGTTTCTTTTTAATTTTATAAAAATAAAAGAAAAAATGCCATGTTCCCACTTTGTTTTAGTCAGCTAAATAACAAAAAGAAAAATAATCAGTCTGCATTCTCTCAGCCATAAAACATTTAATAGCGAGGAAAAACTAGAAGCCTGACACATTTGACAATTAATACACAGAGACATTAATTCGAAACTCATTCATTTTTTCTCCCATTACCACTATAAAAAGGTAATTTACGTAGGCTTGAACAATATATTCCAAACATAATAAGAACCTGAGAAATAAATATCACTAACAACCAGACTTGGAAAAGTCTATGCTAGTTGCTTGCAAATTTATTGTATTTTTTTTATGGTGTTTCATTTCTTCTTGACTGAGTTGCCCATCAGCTTCCTATAATTTACAATGTGATGTCAGACAAAGTAAACATGCATAAACATCACCATACAACTCATAATTGTGCAGGTCCAGGTCAGTTCAAAGAGAGTTTCTTCAAGCCAAGATACTTGTCAGTTCCCCCTTCTCTCCTGCAAGCCACTTCTGCACAGTACTACAGTTTGAAATTCATAACAAAGTGAGGAAGAGCTGCTGCATGCAAAATGGATTCATGTTTACTGGCATATACATGCACCCACAGAAATCCCCTGCAGCCCCTCTTAACACTCCCTTGTCTTGCTGCTTACTCCAAAATGCCTTCACAAATATCCCCTGCAAATACCTGGTCTCACCTCATCCACCTTAAGGGAGCTGAGAACCCTCTACATCCTGAAGAACAGAACTAAAGTAGATTTAAAGAGACATGATGGCTTCATGTGGAAAGAAATCTATCTATATTTTACAATGCAAACAATAGAAAAATTCTACCCCAAGCTGTTGGCATTTGTTCTCTAACCAGGAAGTTGAGAAAAAGTTGTTTGAAGCTAAGAATCACAGCTCCTACTTAAATAAGGTGGGGTAAAAAGCATTGTGGGTTCTGGCATAGGCTCTGTAGAAAATCTAGGAGCTGGCAAACTCTGGAAGAAGGTCCAGTTTGACTTTCTATAAGTTTCCAAAGATGCCCTGCAATTCTAGCTGAAAAATTGATTTTTAATTTTGCAGTGTGTGGACTCTGTTTCAGAGCAGGTGGGAAAGACACCTGTTCACAGCCAAGTCAAGATATATTCCTTATAGGAATAAAGTAAGATTTACTCAGATTCAGCATGCTGATGGCTATGTAAGAACTATTCATTACTTCCACTGTCTTGATATCCAGACAGGGAACATACATTTTGCTGGATTTTATGGATGCATATAGTGTATATTTAGACATATAGATAATTCATTTCTTCTTGAACTTAATTTGTTGGTTTTTTTTTTTTTTTTTTGTTTTTTTTTTTTTTTTTTTAAATTAACCCGTGTTTCATTTCTGCTTTATACTTATAAGATGTTTGTATATGAATTTCTAGCTGCTTAGGAGTGCAGTCTAAATGCTTCTGGAATTATAATTATAATGCTCTTCCAAGGGCATTTTTTTCACTCTGATCATATAGTGAGAATGAAGGGAAATTTATATCTATCATGTCTAAACAGTGGTCAAAATAGTGCAAAGGACATAGATGTGAATTTGGAAGGGAAGCAATTTAGCCTCTGTAAAATTATCTTTGATATTTCAGAAGACATGAGATTGCTGCAGTTGTGTGGAAGAATCCATTTTGTGTATTTTTGAAAGTATTGTAAATTAATTATGGAGGAAACCTGAGGACAATGAAGAATCCACAGCTAAACTAACTATTAAGAAAACAGGTCACAGGGAGCATTAGCGTAGTAACATTTTATAGATATGTGGATACACACACACCCTTCCGCAGTGAAAAGGTCTGTAGGAAGAACACAAGTAAATACGTAGATGTCATCCTCAATCAAAATGTATGAAGAACAATGAAAGTCAGAGAACAAGACCAAAAACATAATCTGCAAAGGTATTTGGTCCTCTAATCATGGACCCCAAACCAGTTCTGGTAGTCTTTAGACAGTCAAACATCTTGTGGATCTGAATTTGGGTCACTGGAAAACCAATGTTGCAATTTAATGGAATTGCTCCTGCTTCCTCTCCCTCTTTGGTTATTCCAGCTTTCATAGACGGCCAACTTAGATTGTTTTTGGACTGGCTAAGGGAAGCGGGGCTATTCATTGCATTTGCCAACGTACCCATACCTTTGTTTTTTTGCTGTGATTTGACCTTGGTTCCCCCACCTCAACACCTTGACCTCATCATCAAAATTTTTTACTTCATTTATAATTCTAACCTGTCTACTGGAACTTTAATTCTCTCAGCATTTCAAAAACACAGAGGAGCAAGTCTGTTGTCTTGGAATCTTGGTGGCTTGGTGATTTTTATTTTTTTTCATAGAATCATAGAATGGTTAGAGTTGGAAGGGACCTTAAAGATCATGAAGTTCCAACCCCCCTGCCATGGGCAGGGACACCTCTCAGTAGAGCAGGTTGCTCAAAGCCCATTTCAGCCTATGGATTTGGACACCAAAACTGCGGCTGTTTAACACCTATGTAACCGTGACTATGTAACGTCTGCCAGTCAGACCCAGTGCCAGAACTGTGTGCAACAGTCTCAGGGCTAACACAGCTCTGGTCCCACTAGGAAAGCATCTCTCCAGTCTGCTGTGTTCCTCCCTCTGTCATCTCCAGGGCAAATCTAACTTTGATGTGTTTGTTCAACAACAGATGGAAATGAAGGTGAAGAGGAGGGTAAAAAGTCAAAAGAAATTAGAAATATTGTAATCTGAAACAGAAGGATTGTGCTACTAACATTATGAGACAACACAATCTGAATAACAGAACCTGAGCAGCATTAACACTGCCTGAAGGGGAATTCACTCTGTCTCCTTCCTAGACATGCATAATGCATGTCTGCTGATATTTTAATTTGAATTTGTCATTTTCTCTCCCTCATACTTCATTGGCAGAGCAAGTAATAATTAGTGAGTTCTGTGACATGTAACTAACTGTATCAACTGTTTAATAGCTTAACTTAACATCTGTTAGGTCTTCATGCACCAACACCATGTAGGATGTTCTGTGGGATATAATTATGGATTTAAAATTTGTGTGCCAAGGGCTCAGGTAACGGTAAGGTTCAAATTTTCCCTGATATCATGGCTTATTATTACCTATATTAATTAATAATATTAGTAAGTCGTACACATTTTTATGCTGTCATTTCTGCAGCAACATTCAAATGATGCAAGTGCAACATATGTACACGTGTCACCTTCTACTTCACTCTCAAACACGATGACCTGCTTCAGTAGAACAGTATGAAGGTATCATCCATGGAACAACTGTCTTTACTTCAATGAAGCAGGACATTTCATGAGAGCAGATGTGGTAATTTAGAAACTGGTCTTTTGACTATATGATGCTTCACATTTTGAAAAGCTACTCCAATATTTGTGAAAGTACCAGGAGCAGTTCACAAAATCAAAGGCTGTGCTTTCAAATCTAGTGGACAGCCTGAGAAGTTTGCAAAACATGTAGTCAAGAAACCATCTAGATTTGCTCTGGGATCTAAATGACAACTTGGAGCCTTTCCCTGGTATTCTTTAGATCCTATGCTCTCATAAACTTTTCCATGGATATTATGCAGAGGGAGTGTTAGTCTTTGTTCTTCCACAATAAGAGGTGCCTGCAAGATGTTGTAGGGGTTGTTAGAGCAGATAGGCAGAGGGCCAAGTCTGGACTTTTTAATGACGGTGTTTAGGTACTTAAATACCTTGAGAAATCTGGGTTGAGTCCTTTGAGTGTAACTATGGACATTGCAGTCACAAGACTGCCACATATAAACACAAGCTCCAACTCCAAATATCAGCTCCTGAAGTGACGATTATTCAAAGACTTCAGGCATTGACTATATTTATTCTTCACTGGCCCTGCATCTGCTCAGTCACAGCAACATATTCAGTGCTGCCTGGCATGGGGCAGATAATGAGAGCAATGAATTCTGTGGCTGTCGCTAATTATCTTCACAGGAGAAAAAACAGAGCTTGCATTCCGCATTTTAGACTGTGTGGATTCAACAGTTGCTGTAATAATTAACAAGTCTTTGACAACTTGTCTGTAGCATGATCTTTTTTTGCACTCATGCTACACAGACATGCTCTTTCTTGGTGGCGTGGTGGACCAGAAGCAGCTTCTCCCCTGCAACATTTGGCAGCTGGCTAACACAGTAGTGCCTTCATGGTGTCTCAGCCTACCATCATCCATTGATTCCCTGTCCTCTCCTTCGCCTCCCTGCTCTCTTGTAGCAATGTTAATTTGGTTTCCCGGCTATGAATTTGCATTTAGCTTTACATACTTATTTTTTAAAATGCTAAAGCACACATTTAAGTACAATGAGATGACTAAACCCAGAAAGTATTTGCTGTGAGCCATAGAAATTCTTCTGTTGCCTAAGAATTCAGATCTTCACAATTTCGTGATTTTTATATCTGTATTCCTAATGAATGCAGAACAAGGTCTGGTTTGTTCTTCTTTTTAAGTAAACCCTGGCTTTCAAGGGACAAGTCTACACATGATAATGCACAAAAATGTACTCATACCAGAGCTAACATGAGACGTGTGTACAACCATCCAGTGCAATACAGAGAGATGTTATCTCAATCCAAAACATAAAAGAGATGTTTCTGCCAACCACTATGCCTCAGTTAACAAGCCCTGGTTTTCCATAGGTAAAGTTAATTTGGGGCAGAACTGCACTGATGTGGTTATAATACTTCAGGAATGAATGACACCTCTTGGGATGTTTTGTAGCCTTGGATTTGTGAGTTTGTATTTCCATCAATTGTGCAGGATTTTACAGTATATAAATAAGCAGTTCTAAAGGCAACCAAAAGGTAGATTGACAGATAGATAATGCTCTTGCAGTAATTTTTAAACAACTGTGTGATGCAATGCAATTTCTCAGTCAGGCATATATCACCAAACCTTAGCTAGAGTCAATCAATACAACCCTACTAATGGAAGTTATGAGTATCTGCAGTTCTACAGGTTTATCATTAATTTTATTTTACTGCTTTGTACATAACTTTTTCTTCTTTTCAGGAAGTGGGTCCTGGTGGTGAAGTTGAGGAGGATGAAGAAGGTGTATCTTACTTTATCTTCAGAGTTAGATTTTTGATCTGAGACAGTGCCTTCAACTTCCTCCGCAGTCAGAGTAGCAACCTCCAAAGAGTGGTTGATGCTGCTTGCAGCAGACCTGCATGTTAGGATGAGGTGAGGCATCATCTGACAGTGCCTGTCCTCCATTCATCATAGAAGAAATTCAAGAAATTAACTTCAGACTAGGTGTGTCCTTTTTGGACAACCTAAATTAGGCAAGAGCATTCTCCAGCCCCAAGTGCACAGGCATAGAGCTCCAGTTGCTTCTGCTAGAAGCTGTGGGCTATGGACCCACACTCAAACCCTTTTCTCAAGGGAATGGCTTAAGTCCCAGCCTCCTGGCTTGCTGATTATAATACAGGTGTAGTAGCAGTTCACAGCCACATGCCATCCTCCTAGGATAAAGCTGCAGTAATTGTTTGTGTTAATAGGCTTTTAAATTGCATGAGGAGGCACAAAAAATGCCTGACTGATAGAGATATTGAGGTGAAAGAATAATGTAAATATGGTACTCTAATGATTGGGTTTTACTTCTTGCAGTGGTCTTGACTCCTTGGATGGAACAACAAAGAATATGAGCAATCCTTTATATTATGCTTCAGTCCGCACTGCTTTGTGAAGCTATCACTTTAAGATATACCCTTAAAGATGTTTTTGATTTACATCATGGATACATGTGCAAGATGCCTTTCTCTTTTTGATCATGATGGTTCAATCAGATTTAGCTTCTATGCAGCGGATGCTCATGGTATTTGTGTTTCCCTGCATTGGCACACCTAATTTAAACCAAAGTAATTCCACATGGTACAAGAGTATTTTTAAAGACAGACAGTGATGAAGAGAGAAATATGTCTGCATTTCCCACAGAATAAGATGCTTGTGTTAGAGACATCTGGAAACGTGTCTCACTGTACACCTGATTTATAGGACCAGAAAGAGATATGGCATACTGATTAATGGGAAAACTAGATACTAATTCAATTTTTAAAGAATAGATGTTCAGAGATTTTCAGATTGCATTACTGTATTCATCTGTTTCCTTTTATATCCTACAATAAAAAGGCTGCCAGATACTGTAGTGTGATGTAATTTGGCTGGGATGTTATCTCATCCGATGTCTTGAAGCTGAAGTCATTTATTTAGACACTGGGAATGAGCATCTGCTAATCCTGTTTCCTTAATCCACTGGCCACTGATGCAGCTAGGAGTTCTGCAGGTAATGTATACACAAGACACATTAGTAACACTGAACAAATTGACATGAACTATAACTCTACATGTCAAATAGCACTCAACAAATAAGCATTGCAATAAATATGTCAATTCCTATAATTTCATAGTCATTCAAACACATGTCCCTGGACATAATTTTCATGTTTTACCAAGTACACTGTTTATACTTGAAGCATGATTTTTCACTTATTTCCAGAATATATTTTTTCTTTTATTCTTAAAGAGAAATGATAGAGATATAGATAATGTAGATAAACGTAATTGAAGGACTGTGGTCAAAGCCACTTACTGATTATTTAGCAAGTATCTACCCAAGTTTCTATTTTCCATGCGTTATCTGATAGAATGTTTCCCTTGCTTTCCACAGAAAAGTATGGTAAAACAAAATTTTTGAAAAAGTGTGCTTGAAGACTTGCCACGGGGTTAACCTTACCTGCATGTATTATACTGACGCATCTAATGAGACAACTTTGCTTAAATTAAATTCGGCACTGTGATAGAAAAGCATGAATTAATCAAAATTGAAGTGACAAGGATCATTACTACACTGAATGTAGTAAAAAAAAACACCAAAAGACCCAAAGTGAAAGAGAAAAGAATTTGTTCCACAGTGACAGGATGAAAGGACGTTTGAAGCTAAGCCTGTGATAACGGAGAGCTTCCCCTGGCTTTTTTTGCTGTTATCCAAGGACATGCAGAACAGCGACTGTTGGGTGTCTGAGCCTTGTATGTGACTGCAGGTGTCATGATTCTCACTCTTTGTTTCTACATGAATGTCCTCACAGCCAGCATGAGCATGGCACTACACTTGTAGCTATGGTAAAAGGCAGGTTCTGTCACTCTAGTTTGACTGGTGGATGGAAAAGGGAAGAAGAGCGGTGTCTGCACATTAATGTTCCTGAAAGGGAGAGAGTGTGAGATGATTCCAGGCACAATATATATGAAGTTTTGGGAAACCTGACCCAAACCCAGGCTTTGTGAAATCATAGTAGTTTGTTTTCTGAAAAAAATGTTTTCCCAGTTTCTGGAATGGATCCAGCAGAGGGATGGAGCACCCTCCTACAAGGACAGGCTGAGAGAGCTGGGGCTGTTCAGCCTGGAGAAGAGAAGGCTCTGGGGAGACCTGATAGCAGCCTTTCAGTGTCTGAAGAGAGTCTACAGGAGAGCTGGAGAGGGACCCTTTGTCAGGGATTGTTGTGACAGGACAAGGGGTAATGGTTTTACATTGGAAGAGGGGAGACTTAGATTAGATATTAGGAAGAAATTCTTTCCTGTGAGGGTGGTGAGGCACTGGGAGAGGTTGCCCAGAGAAGCTGTGGAGATGCCCCATCCCTGGAAGTGTTCAAGGCCAGGCTGGGTGGGGCTTTGAGCAACCTGCTCTAGTGGGAGGTGTCCCTGCCCATGGCGGGGAGGTTGGAACTTGATGATCTTTAAGATCCCTTCCAACTCTAACCATTCTATGATTCTATGATTCTATTCAGAAATAGCATAACAAATCCCCCAGTTATTCTAAGATGATGGTTACATTAAATTTTATGGAAAGGATTAACCTATGAACAAAACATATCTCCGTGAAGTCAAATAAATTTAAATTTATCTTTAATTATTTGAGGACTGACTGGCTTCATTCTGTTTGCTAGTTTCTGATAACATTTCTGGGAGCTCTGCTTAAAGCACTTAAAGGTTGGGTTGCAGAATGTGGGGTTACTTACTTTGTTAACCTGGACATGTCCTGCATGTTTCATGTGTATCTGGTCATTTCTGGGGATTTTGCTTGCCATCTTTTCCAATATGTCCTGGAGTTCCTCTAAACTTTGAATATCCTTCAACAAAGTGATTCATTGCTCTTCTATTCCTTGGTTCTATTTTCACTGATCCTACTAACGTGGTCTGATGTTCCTAGTTCTTGAACTGGTTATGCCTGCTTCAGTTTTGGTGTGATCTGTTCCTAACAGAGGACTACACTGTTCGAGCATTACTCCAGAGACCTCCAGGCTGGCAGAGAGCCCTGCTTCCCTGACCTCATGGTTATCCCCACCCCTCTGTGTAGGTTGGGCAAAAAGGGCAGGGAGAGGGTGGGAGCGATGCACTGATGTGGATCCCTGGTCACACAATGACACAGTCTCCTTTTCTCCCTTGGCAGTGCTCATCCCTGCAAACAAGGCTTCAGACATTTCGTTTCGGAGATCAACTGTCTGTTGATAATCACCTCTCCTTTCCAAGATGACGCAACAAAAACTTAGCGGCGTTACTTGAGTGCACAAAGCAATGTCTAGGTCAATCTCTGAGTAACAAAAAGTAACATGAAGCAATTTTCAACCTTTTCCCCATGTCCCTTTTGTGTGATGCTTTGCTTGGTTTGAACTTGCTGATCTTTCTCATGCATATGCCTGGTGATCTGGCCTGCTGCTTTAGCTTTCTGTCCCTTTTGCTTTAGGTATCATCCTTCAGGGGAGTCACTCACTCCATAAAGCTCGTTGTTTTCCCCATTTTCCTGCAGTTTCCTTTTGTTTGTCCATTTCCAGTAAAAAGTTATGATTTACCACTGAAATTTTTACTATATGATATGGAAGTCTACTTATAAATCAGATCCAAGAGTACTTTTGCAGATTTTTGGTTCAAAGGACATACTCTGGAAGGGAAATATCCTTTATATTGTGTGCAACCATTTAAAGTATTTTCTCTGTTCATAACTTTCGAGTTCCTCAGTGCTACTAAAAAGTGAAGTTCCTGCAGAAAACACCTGCAATGGTCAAAGCCTACACGAGGTGGCAGTACTGGTATCACATTGGTTTTCTTTTTTTGGGTTTACTGGTTTCCAGAAAATCTCCCTGTAAATTAATTGATTCATGTCAGAAGTGGGCAAGCTTGCAAACAAGTCCATCTGGTAAGGAGCTTACTATATTTCTATATAAATAAAGAAGATCATCCAACTTTTCCAGGGTCACTCCGCCCCTCAGATCACGAGAAAGTCTGTTTTCAATGCAGAAAAATTCATATCTGTACAGTGCTCCAAATGCATAGCTGAGAACATCCTGCCTGGCCACACAATGATATGCAGCTGCAACACCTGATGACTCGGGGCAGAGCAAATCAGGCCTTATCCAAAACCGAGCACTGATTTGCTGGGCACCCTAAGTAAAATCTTTTTTAACTTCATGGAGATGTGGGCAAGACTCACTTCTGTTAGGCCAAGTCTGGAGAATAGGACCTTGGGATGGGAATTAACTGGGGTTTAAGTCATCTATCACCAGAAGAAAAAGTAATTTCATCTTATGTATTAACCCTATTTTCATAAAACGCTTTAGCTATGTGGATAAAAAGCTCTACATCACAACCAGACAGTTATTGCAATCAATAAAGTCAATAGAGAAAAATGAAGTGAGTGTTCTGGTGCATTTTCTTCTGCCTCCTTCTGCTTTCCAAGATTTTGATGCCAAATTGTTTTTCTCAGATGAGATTTAGTTATTGGTACTTGTTAAACAAATGAGCAGACAACGTGGCTCATCTTCAGGGAGATTGAGGCCTGTGTTTCACCTAAAAATATCTAGTGTGTAGCAACCAGCAATGAGAAATCCCCTGCATTTCTCATCCTTGTTTTACTCTCTTTAAAAAAAATTAAAATTGGTGTCCCCAGGCAGATCACTCAAAGACATTTTTTTCCTCTGCCTGGGACTGTGCTGGCAGGATATGCTGGGAAGACAGGAGCAGATCTGGGCACACTAGAGTGGAAGGAGTGCAAGGGACATGTGACACCTGGGGGCCACCTGTGGGAGACATATGGGGTGGTGCATCCCAGGTCGATCTGAAAGTCAGTGTCCCCATCTGCTCTGTGAGCCCCAGCTTCAAAGCGCAGCCGGTCAGTGGATCACAACTCCACTGTGTTGTTGCAGAGAGAAACCAGGCAACTGTGTTGTGTGAGGTACTGGCCCACCTGCAGGGCACATGGGATGGGTCTCAGTGATATGAGTTTTACAAATATTGCCTGCAACTGAGCCTATCTGCTCTACTTGGTTTCCCTGAGTGTCCCTGCTCCATCCTATCTGTTCTTCCCTGGGTATTGCAGGTTGGAGAAGGACATTGCTATGGAGAACAGATGCTGCTTACGGACCATTCAACTCAGGTCATTATAGACAGCCTCTCGGCTACCCTGGGAATTAATGACAGGAAAGTCCAGCAGCTGGTAACTTGCCAAAACCCCTTCCCAGGGCTGTATTTCTGCAGCTGCAAACCAAGTCAGCCAGCAGGAGTATGGCTGGTTCCCAGAGGAGATGCTTGGGAACAAGACCTTAAGGAAGGACGTGCAGATGGACCAGGGACAGTGCTGAGGGTTTGTGATTTGAGGATATGAGGATATGCCTGGGCTTCCCACCTCCTGAATGTGCGCCAAGATTTTGTTCTGCTTTTCATATCTCCAGAAAAGCTTCAGGGTAGGGGTATGCAGATATAAAGAGGATGCACAGAAAAATACCCAAACTTTTGGAGCTATTTGGAATCTGACCTTCTACTGAAGCCAGTGATACATGATTCTTTACATCTCTTTCATGGCTTAAGCATAAGGATTTGTACACTGAAGAATTATTGTATGACTTGAAATAGAATCCAATCAGAAAAAAAAAAAAAAAGCCTTCAGAACTGGAAGATGGAGAGAAAAACAATAATTTAAAAATAATTACGTGTGATCTTTGCATTTTAAGGCTTCTCAGTAGGTGCAGAGAAAACAAATGATGTGGTGTAAGAGCAGACAGCTGATGTTTTGCAACTCACCAGAGGAGAGGGACAGCACTGGGTTTGGTGAGGGCAGGTATCCATGCCTTCACCTCAAGAGTTGCCACCTTACAAGAGGGGTTCTTACCAACCCTGTCAGCCTAAAAGGAAAGGACCAAATGAACAGTGATACTCTCTCCTGCCCCTTTTCAATATTTTCCTTCTAAAACCAAGCCCTTTTCTTGAGCATAGTAACTAACTGCTTTAAATCTTTGCTCTCAGTTATGATCTGAATTAATTGGATCATACTTTAACTAAATTAATTAAAAAGAAATAATAATCTGATAGCTGGAATGGCAGGCAAGGAGTGGCCACTGCTTCCTTACATTACGTGTTTTTACAGAATCTGTGAGTACAACACACGTTGCAGAAAAACAACCCCAAAGCCCTTTACCAACCTGGGATGTAAACAGACCTCATTTGCAGCGTTCCACACAGGCTCTGGCTGTGTGGTAAAACAAGATTATATCACCCTCCCTTGCATGTGCTGTTCTTCTTGGGGAATATCTCAATTCAGTGTGATTCAATTGCAAAACTGTGGTTTCCTGAGGAACTATGTACTTAGAAAAAATGCTGAAAGGACCAATTAAAAGGCTTACAATTGCTTTTCCCTTGCGTGTTGGTGACCACTTACTTCTCTCATCCATGCAAAGATGGTTAATAACTTGTTTTGGTTTTTAATTTATGTAACAATAATAAAAAAGCTGAAATAGCAGCCCTAGAAGGAGACAATGCATTATTCATGCATTCACTTAATCTTTTCTTTGTTGCTCAGCCATTGAGGTGATCCAGTGATTCAACCAAACTATCTGTTTCCAGCACTGCTTTTACAGTAGAAAAAATCCTTGAGTTTGCAGTTACCAGCACACAAAGGAATTCTGCCTGTGGCAAAAAGAGAGTGGCTGGGAAACAAAACTACTAATCTGTTATCATTCACTCTGAAAGAGAACTCCCCCACCTTAGAGCAGGCACTTTTGGGAGCTGGATTAGGTAGATACTCTCCTCAAACAGGTTATTTCGTCCCTAATTCTCATCTCTGTGGTGCCAAACTACAGAGCTGACAAACACAGTAAACGAAACCATCCCTCTTTGCTAAAATACTGGTTCACACAGGACTGCACGTGTTGCTGATCCACAGGTGCCGCCAAGCTCATGACTCTTCTCCTGGTGGAAAATCTGGGCAGGCTTCCAACTGTGACTCTGCTGCTGACATTAGCTTTGCCAGGCTGTCAGCAGGCACAGAGCGTTTGTCCTCAGCACATTATCTTGCAGAATATAGCATGGTAACACTCTATTTTCCCTGCAAAGCTATATTAATTGTGTCTATGTCCCTAAAATACACTCCAAAAGCACCAGCAGATGTAAATCCCTCAGGATCAACATGAAAACCAACCAACGACTTTGTTCTTAGGGTGAAGCAATAGAAATCATACAGCAAGCAAATTTGAGCCTGTGACAATGTTCAGATTCAGCAATGCAAATTAACTAAAAACTCTGAAATGTACATTGCTGAATCATGAAGTCAGATTCAGCTTAATCACACAGAGAGCAGGTGATTTTTGAAGTTTGCTTCTTGAATGAAGAACTGCCTGCACTGATGACACCTCTTTTTATATACAAAAAGCTAAACGACAGTGTGTGGAAAGGAAATTTCTTATTCCCTGAGCCCAGATACTGTGACCTAGTGCAGGGATACAACAGTGACATTACAGCAATAGGAATTCATGTCTCTTTATAGAGGTGTGCTGTGGTCAGCCCAGCCTCCAGCACACTGGGGATTGCTTCCACCAGGAACAGCTGCCAAAGTGAGCCCTTCATTTCCAGGTAGAGTAGGAACAGACTATCCCAGACCTCTGCTAGTGCATTAACTACACCAAGTACTAAGTGATACATTTGATGGATGGTTTTAATGGACTGACTTAAAATGAATTTTTTCCCCAGTTTTTAAAGAGAGCTTTCTGAGATTGAGAAGGGATCTGAATACAAGAAAATGTATGACATGAAAATGTCAACCACTTTATAGACTACCATTAACAAAGTGTTCAGAAAGCGCTTCATTTTCTCTCAGAAATGAAAACGGTTCTTTTCTGTGAAGCACAGTACTAGTACTCAGATGTGAAAGAACCAGTAATACAGAATAGGACAATAGTGGGATAAATTCCCCTGTGACAAGATCATTGTCTTTTCCCTGCATGTTGTAATAGGTAAACACAAATCAGTCGAAGTATGCAACTGGTCAATCACTGAAAAACATGTAAAAATACCTGAAATTATTTTTTCCACTTAGAGTGTAGCAGGCAGAGTTTTTACAGACCTCAAGTGGTCTCCATTTCTGCTCTATGCTATCAATGACAGCATCTGGGTAAGCATTTAAAACTTTTTCCAAGTTAGAGTTATGGAAGAATTTATATATCTGCATTAGATTTATGACAGAATTGATATATTTGCATTAACAGCTGGGATCCTCCTTGAGATTAAGACTGCTAAATACTGGTGATTTTGTATAGGTGTCGATATGTGTGCTGGCGGCCTAAACCCTTACATACCAATGGCAATTTAGTCAATAAGTCAATGGAGTTTTGAGAGCGCTTCAGGTGAACAAATGGTGCTCGCTCTGAGCTCATCTGAGTCGCTTTGGAGAATCCATTGGCTGGGACCTGGATTTAGTTGTGTAAACATCTGAATCTAACACAATTTGAGATTCATGTGAAGAGTCAACTGACATCCAGAAAGATCAATTGACAAGGCCATGAATCTCCCAGAGGTCCTGTGTCACTTGGGCCATACCTGTGTGGCTGTTTTGGTCACCTGAGGACATCTCGGAATCACGGAATCAAGGAATTGTCAGCGTTAGAAGGGACCTCTAGAGATCATCTAGTCCAACTCCCCTGATAAAGTAGGATTGCCCAGGACTCAGGACTCAGGATTACTCAGGATTGCATCCAGGTGGGTCTTGAAAATCTCTGAAGAAGGGGACTCCTCAACCTACCTGGGAAGCCTGTTCCAGTGCTCTATCACCCTCACTATAAAGAAGTTTCTCCTCATGTTGGAATGGAATTCTTATGTTCCAGCTTCTGCCCATTGCCCCTTGTCCTGTCACTGGGAACCACTGAAAAGAATCCGGCTCCATCCTCCTTCAAACCACCCTTCAGAGACTTATAAGACTTATAAGATCTCCCCTCAGCCTTCTCTTCTCTAGGCTAAAGAGTGCCAGCTCTCTCAGCCTTTCCTCCAACTCCTTAATCATCTTTGTTGCCCTATGCTGGACTCTCTGTAGTAGTTCCCTGTCTCTCTTAAGCTGGGGAGCCCAGAACTGGATGCAGTATTCCAGTTGTGGCCTCACCAGTGCAGAGTAGAGGGGGAGAATGACCTCCCTCGACATATTGGCCATGCTCTTCCCTATGCATCCCAGAATTCCATTGGCCCTATTGGCAACAAGGGCAAATTGCTGATTCATGGATAGTTTACTATCTACCAGGACCCCCAGATCCTTCTCCTCGGAAGTGCTTTCCAGCAGATCCGCCCCTAACCTATATTGGTGTCTGGCGTTCTTCCTCTCCAGGTCCAGGCCCTTGTTGAACCTCATTAGGTTCTTCCCTCCCAGCTCTCCAGCCTGTCCAGATCACAACGGCACAGCCCTCTGGAGTGTCAGCCAGCCCTCCCAGTTTGATATCATCAGCAAACACTGAGAAAATGTCATCTAATACCCTCTTCTTTTCCCACTAGTTATCAGCAGGGTGGTATAAAGACCTGTAAGTTATGGCCTAACAGTAAAAAGATTTTAAGCTAAACTTATTTGAGACCCCTACTGAAGCAGTAATATCAGCTTGTATCAATTCACATTTTTGAAATTGGCAGCCCAGCTCTCTGCTGCCCAATGCCTTGTAGATCCACCAGACTTTTATTGCCACTCTCCGCATTAGTGTAGTAGGTGTGCAGCAAGAGGGGACAGTACAGTGGGATTCTATGTGTTACATTACGATATTGGATCATTTCAGCTACCATGAAAGAAAGTAGGACTCTCCCCAAAACATTCTGAGCCAACATCTTCCATCATCATTGACTGCAGTGGAATTGCATGTGCTTGGTCAAGAACTTTTCAAGAGTATCTAAAGCTTCCCCCTTCCATTTTGGAAGCTGTAGTGATCAGAAGTGAGAAGAAGATGGGCTGTCCTTTGCAGGGTGAATAACAGGTAGTAACTTCACTACTCTGCAAGAAAATCAATCAGAAGTCCAAAATGAGAAGAAGAAATTATAGTTAATGAGTTTATGCAGGGACTGATTTCCTGTTCTGTACACGTGCGCATGGTCTCCTCTCCTC
>VXBW01006646.1:654403-705489 GCA_013400375.1 Thinocorus orbignyianus | reverse complement strand
CGTCTCGTCTCCGCTCCTCTCCTCCCCTCTCCTCTCCTCTCCTCTCCTCTCCTGGAAATGCATTCCATTTCCAGTGATATATTTAATTATGTTTTTAGTATTTTCACAATTTATGTATATAAGCCCATGAATCTCTCTTGTAAATATTTTCTCATTAAAGTACTCCTCCCCTGCCAGCCCAGGGTTCACCTGTGCCCTAATGATCTCTTGGTTCCAGTGTGAATAACTGAGGAGCGTCACTTACTCCTTCATGAGTGCTAACTTTGGCAGTTATGTTTGCTTTCACTAATGAGCTTTAATTACTTTAGCAATTACAATGTATTTGACTGAATTTCCGCTGACTACACACAACATCTGTACTGGTGGGACTGTACATACTCTCTGATCTCTGCCCAGGGCTCCCTAGAACACAATAACAGCTACATTCCATTAGTCTATAAAGCAGCAAGCAAAGTAGAGAATGAGACATCCTGGCTCTTGCCTTGTTTCTCACCTAATGTAATGGTTTAACCATTCAATGTAAACAATCAGCTCACTACATGGCTTCTTTGGGGTTTGCAGGAGAGACTGTCAATGCTGCTTTCTGACCAGACATCTCTAGACTGATGTTTATTGATACTTTCAGGTATAGTGTGTCAAATGGTCTTCCTTCAAGTGGTTGCCCCATAAAGTGAAAGCTACAGAGGGATCCTTGTCAGAGGTCTCTTTTCTCATTGAATTAGATGTGGTTGTCAATGGTTCAGGAGTTAGGAAGTTGAAGCTCATTGTAAGATGCAGTTTAAAAATTGTAACAGAAGATGTTTTACAAAGTCCCAAACACAATATAATTATTTTCAACCATTTTATTTGTGTATATGAACTAGATAAAAAGACAATTATGTTTCAAAGCCAGGCACTCAAATGTTAGGAAATGCCAGAACTCCTCATCCTTGTGCCTTGGAGACATCTTCCCTCCCTTATTCTCTAGTCTCAAAGTCTGTGCCTGCCCTCTGTGATTGTTGGTCTTCTACAACCTGAACCACATCTTCTTCGGTGTCCCTGGGAAGCACTGAACACAGAGGATTAGCACCAGGGTCCCTAGCCCTTGCTTACATGCCATGCTCCTAGACAGCCCTTGACAACTAAGAGAGCAATTATAAAGCAGTCCTACCCAGTCACAAGCTGTGAATGCTGACAGTGATCTCTGCAGGGATGTGGCTTGCTCTGCCAGGCTAGCCCAGCTCTGCATAAGCATAGGGCATGCTTGGTGTGGACAGACTCTTTTAGAAGGGATTTATGGGGTTAAGTTCCACTGCTCTTTTCCAGTCTGCTTCTGTCCTTCTAGAAGTGGTGGGAAGATGCGTACATTGCTTTGAAATTTTTGGGAGCAACACTGAGTCTTGAATTGCAAGACAGTCCTGTTGTATGCAGCTGAACTACTTCTGCCTGAACTACTTCAAGGAGAGGGAAGTCTTAATGGAAAGTGAGATAAACCGGTCCTTTTGTAGAGAAGTCTCTTTTCAGAAGGAAGGGGATAGGGAGAAGCTCTGGGAAGGAGCAAGGAAAGCAGAGTTTTGCTTTAACATCCAAGATCCATTACAGGAACCCAGAAAACTAATAACTCCTGGCTTCCCTGCCATCTCCAACAGCTCAAAAAATCAACAGGTCACAAAAATCTCTTTGAGGTAATTAAAGATTAAATGGAAGCATGAACAGACTGACTATAATCCTGTCTCTCCTCCCTCCTCCCCACTCTCTGCACATAACCAGTCAATCTTAGGTGAATGCCAGAAGGGCCAGGTGTCCTTCCTTTCCCTCCTGCCACTACCATGAAGTTTCAGGACACCTTTCGGTGCTCTCCTGGAGCTTTGCAGCTGTGCATTATGGCTTGCGAGGGGAATTGGCAAGATAACATGCTTTGGCTCCTCAGACAGCAATTACTTCAATATAATTACTAGCACAAATGAACATTTCTCAGGTGAATGATGACAACACAAACATGGAGTTTATATTTCTGCAAACTGTAAATAGAGCCCAATCATTCATGCAATGACTCCTTCCAGTGCCAGTCTGTCCTCCCCTACTTTCTGGAGAGAACTGATAGGGAGGGGGAAGAGTTTGTGCTCATAAATAAATTTGCAAGATTTAATGAGCTGTGGAAACTGTCACAGACCTAGTCAAAGAGAGATTTTTCAGAGAATGGGTCAGATATCTTTTGGGTATGATAAACAAGACTATTTAGTAACTGAAGCAAAAAAATTGAGAAGATCTTCAGTCAAGACTGACCAGAATGTACATAATTTAAAAAAAGAAAAAAAAAAAAAAAAGAAAAAAAAAGCCCACCCCAAAAGAGCCGAAACTGTTTTCTTTTTTATTGTTACAGATATGTAAAGTGTATTCTGAGGTCAATTCACAAAGCTGTTGCAGGAAGACATGTAGCCTTCTCCACACTTGCTCAAATTCTTCAAATCTCAGCCATGATATGAGAGATCTGGGTCCCAATCAGATCTTCTACTCTTTTGCCCGAGGCTGTGATTTGACATGACAGTGGATTTGGTGACAATACCACATATGTTCCCACCTCTTAACTGCTCCAGCAGTTGATCCATGCCAATTTATACAGTCACACTATGATCTGAATCAAGGATGTCTCTTGCAGAAAAATTACTTGGTAAAAAATTGTACCTTTTTTTTCCTAATACAAATGGGATTATTACAGCAGCTCATGGCACACCTGAGTAAAGAGATAGAAAGAAAGATTGATCAGATTTTATTGGTAATTAATACTTTATATGGTCAACTTCGATCAAAACTGCCTTTATGTGTATTGATTTATTATTTTCCACTCCAAGAGGAGCTTTTGTAGATGAAAACCATGCACTGTTTGTCAGACAGAGAGAATCTTATATTCACAGCAGGAGTAGTAATTCAAATAATGATTTCCTACTCTCTTCATATTTACTTACAGTTTCAGACAAAATCCACAGAAACGCTGTATGTCATTATTGCATAAAAGCAGTCTCTGGGATCAGAAGACTCTTTTCTTTACAGGCAAATAAATGCATGATTTTTGAAAGGAAATCCTGCAAATTTCATGCTGTTACCAGAGTGGTTCATCTTAACAGCAAAGTGACTTTCTCCCCAAAGACTCTTGAGCAGAAACCTGCACACTGTACCAAACCCCACACTGGGCAACCCTGTCCTGTTCCATAGCCCAGAGGGACTTCAGTTTTAAATGAAAGATGACAGAGTCGAAGCTTAAGCTACCAGCTACTCAAATATTTATAAAAAGACAAGGGGGCTGAAGTTTTTGAGAGATTTCTACCAGAAGAATAAGAAAGAATAACCGTGGCTATAAAGTTTAACCCATCTTTAATTCTACAGCAGTCCAAAACAGCACCGAAGCACTTCTGAGACGTGTATCTGCATTTCCTCCCTTCTTTTCCAAATGGTCACAGATTACTAGAAATACTGAAGCTATTTACATCTAATCTCAAGACTCCCAATAATTAAGTATGAGTTTAAGAATTTCACTGATAGATTTGACATGACTTGAGAGGGGCACTTAAATTCAACCTGTACCAAATATTTTCACAATTGCAAAGGAATAGGAATTTGGAGAAACAGAACAAACCATGTACTAGTTAGAATGGAAATATTATTTGTTTTCTTTCAGGTAGTTGAAGGTGGGTTTACCCTCTGGAATTTGCCATCTAAATGAAAAAAAAATTCTTAAAAAAATTATTCTTATATTAGGTGTTTTAATTCGTGAATTTCAAAATTTTTTGTTCAGAGAAAGTTACAAATGCGCATCCAGGGAAATTTCTGCTGCCCGTGGTAATACTTTTACTGTAGAAGCAAAAGAGGATTTGAACAAGAATTAGTCAAGATCAGCAAATTATATAAAATTCTCTGAAAAGTTTTAACTCCTGAACTGTTATTCCACATTTAGTTAGCATTCAATTGCATGGCTGGCAGTCAAAGAGAATATACAGAGATAATTGATCTTCCATATGCACCCTCTACAGTAACAGGGACATAGTACATTCTTTTGTGTTATGCAGAAGACATTAAAAATATTTTTTTGGTCTAATTTCTTCTTCTCCTACTTTATTTTTTCAGAGTGTGTTTAGATCTGCATTCTCTGCTCATAGTGATTTTATGCTTCTTTATCTTCGCTGACTTTGGAAGAATTACATCTGAGCTACATGGGTGTGATTTACTGGGAATGAAGCCCATTATGGATAATTAACTGTAGTGCATTGTTATATTATTATTATTTTTTTTAATTTAAGAGAATTTTTTCATCCCTTTCCCCAGGGTGTGTTCCATCTGCTCTAGGATAGGAGGTAGAAAGGGAAGCCATTTATTTTTCATGTTTTTAAAGGCACAGAGAGCATAAAGAATGCTAGCTGGATCCCACTGTTGTAAGACATTTTTTTCTATGCATTTCTCCTTGATACTGTCTGGATTGCTGAGGCATAATTGTTGTGGTCAAGGACAAGGTCACTCTGGAGATCAACAAGCCATTAGTAAGAGACTGAGAAAGCATGAGAATGGACTAGCAATTTAGCTGAGGCATAGATGTCATTCCTCCAAGTGCCTTCTGAGACTACCGACTGCTGGCAGGCAACCTGGAGCTGCATGCAGTCTTTCCACAGGCAATGGTCATAAAAAAGCCAGCTCAGTGGCCAGACTCCATCCCCACCTTTCATTGGTATGATGGGTCCCCCAAGGCAGCTCCTTACACCAAGGAGCAGTTGTCCACCAGGGTTTTCAAGGCAGACCAATTACACATGACTGTAGATGCATTGAAAAGCCTTATTGATTGTTCCTGATGCTGAGCTGGGTACCTCAGGTATCTTCGTATTCACTTCCTTTGCTCACCTCCATCAGGCATTTGTGTAAGAAACCATCTTGAAATGTAACTCAAAAGCCAATTTAGACAACTGGAGGTATGCAACCCATGGCTGACCTTTGAAATTTTGCTGCATTGTAAAAGGGGAGTGTGTAAAACAAGCTTTCTTGGGGGAGGGCGATGCCTGCTGACTTCAGGGAGTTGCTGAGAGAACTGCAAGGTTTTTGCCTTTTGTCTCAACAACAAACATCAGCTTCATCGAGTATGTTTTTAAGTGCATTGATCTGAACAGAAAGAAAGAGGAGACCCTGGAAGACAAAGCCCTGGGAGCTAATTTTGCTGTACTTTTCATACATTAGAAGCAGATATAAAGCATTCCAAAATATCTCCTGCATGTTGGTTTCCTGCACTTGATTTACAGACTGTGACAGAAAATCCATTTCTGTTTCTGTAGATGCTAAATTCATTACCTTGCCACAGAATTCAGATTCTCCACTTCTCCTTGAACTTCAGCTTGTTGCTATGGCAACCAGTGCCAGACAATATATTTTTTTTCTTCCCACTATTTTCCATTGGCACAGTTGCGTATTGCAGTAAAAATAGTACCCTTTTGCAATATTAAAAAGCCCCAACCTACAAAAATCTCTGTGTTTTATCACAAGGATTCCCCCTACACTATGACTTTAGGGTATATATTATATATGCAGCATAAATCAGTTTAATCACAATACAGTCCAAAGCTTTGTAAACTAACAAGACACATTTTCCTTAGCTGTACTCAAAAAGCTTTTGCTTTTTTTTTTCTCTTTTTTTTCTCTTATTTCAAACCTTCCCACAAGTGGACATTTTAGGTTACAGTAAAATACTTTTGAAATAGCCACAAAGATTACATTTTTCTTCAATAAATAAGCGGTCATTCTTCCCTGTTTCAGATGTTGCCTCCACTTACAGTTGTCAGAATTATTTGGGGATTAGCTTGCCAATAAAAGTCCATGCTGTTTTGAGCCCGTCTCTCTGAAGTCTTGTTAAAATTCCAAATTAGTTTCTGAAAGGGGTGTCTGATCTTTGCTGCAAGAAATCCCAGGAATGTCAGGAGGATGGAAATGAAATCAATCAATCAATAGATTGCCCTTGCTCTCCTGAATGAGATAGAGGGCTGACAAAATAAGGCAAGCACTGCAAGGTAGGCATTGAACACTGCTGCTTTGGCACGACACAGCACTGACCAGGGCTGGTCAGTGGATGAACTGGATTTTCTGATCAGACTGGTTGGCAGCGCCCTGGCCAGAAACAGCAGAGTCTGTAAAAATGACCAGTAGGTATTCAAGAAAAAAGAAGTTGAGAGCAATTTAGTAGCAATGATTAAAATACATTAACTGAAAAAATGCCTATTTATTTGTATAATGTTTTTTTCAGCCTTCCCTATGCATATTTTGTATTTAGACTGAAAGACTTTTAGCAACTGAGGGTGCTTTGCATGAGCCTGGGAATTGTACAGACAGTTACAGTGCAAAATGCCTACGTAAGAGAAGTGTTAAAGTTGTTAACCCTCACAGCAGATGGTTTTTTTTTTTTTTGCTTTTCCCACAGAGCAGGGATTTATATTACTCTGCATCTACCTTTCCACATGTCTTCCGTAAGTGTTTAATCTTTCAATTGGTTTTAATGCACCGTTCTTACGACAGTGCATAAGGGAGATGCAACAGCTAAGAAATTGATTTTCTTGACGGCTCTCTGAGGTAAAAGCACACTGGTATCCAGGCTTGTGATATGTCTCATCTAAGTAAGTGACTTAAAAGTTAAAGCTCAAACTGTGCAAGACCAGCCATCTAGTCTGAGAAGCCCATGGACTAGTTTGCAGAGTCTTTAGCTTTTCATGATTTGCATCCAGGACACAGACTTGACTACAGTTACAGCAGTGAGCGCTCAGTAATTCTGCAGATCTAACCCTTTAACAAAGCCTAATTAACAGCACAGCCCTGATTCACTCTCAGAACGTGACTCACCACGTGCGTTAACTGGAGTGGGAATCCTGTAGGAAAATTGTAAGGCCCATCATGCACTCAAATTCATAATATAATGCATTAATAAATGGACGGAATTAATGTCAGTGTATTTAGTTCCAAGGTTTCCTATTTTTGAAAACTTAAACACAGACCTCTAACAGCACTTTAAGGCTTTGTTAATGGTTATCTCATTATTATTTTTTTAAAGTACTTTATTTAATCTGCCTTATCCAGCATTCCTGACCCTTCTCATTTAAATAATTCTGCTATTCCAGTTTTGTGCTTTCTGTAGAGATTTGTACCTTATGTTTTAATACCCTTCTTCCACGGAAAAACAGGGGAAGTCCTGTCTCTCTATGATCCTAGATCCTACAAGACGTGCACTGGGCTTGTTTCCTGTACATTTTCTCCACCTGGTACTTTCTACCGCAGTCAAGCAGCTTTGTCACCTGGGGTGATGGTAGGATGAGCAGTGAGAGCATAAATGAGATGGGTTATTTCTCACCAAATACTTGATGACCAGAAGCTAGACCTCTAAAGCTGAAGGATGCACACCCTTGGCAGCAGATGGGGTGAAATCCTTCAGGGTGTTTTTTGCCTGAGACCTCAATTAAGGTGAAACAATGGGGAAGTCAGTGCTTTACCTTTATCATTCTGAGTTTTCTGAGACCATCACTGTTTTTCCCCATAAGACATGAGAGACCTCTTTCTTCAGGGCAGATTTTGTACCTCACACATTCGGGCCCAGATTCTTTCATCTTGGTCCTCTGTTACGTTTCATTACTCTATACTGATGCAAATATACAATTTCGTCATTTCTGCTCATAGTAATTTGTGTGAACGTTTGCGTATGAAACAAAAATTATAAACTTTCCTGAAGACACAGCTTCTAAGGATTTCCAGCACTTACATTTCACTATCATTTATATTGCCCATTTTTATTCAATAACTACCCTGAAATTGGATGTGCCAGAGTTTGACACTATACAAATAAATGCCACAGAGAGCAGTACATCTGGTTTCAATAACAACAGCAATAATTTCCAATATTTGTTTTCATAACGAAGGACCAGAGTCCAACAGCATTACTGGTGAGAAGAGCACCAAAAGTGAGAAAGGCATACAATTTATTACACATACAAAAACTATGTTAAAAGAACATTATTAAGGTTGTAAAGTCAAACACTTGAGACTTAGGAAATGCCAGAATTAAGGTGGTCTGTGCAACTTTAATTTGACCTTGTTGATGTATGTCTCAAGACAGTCTTTAGTTACATGAATGTATACGATTTCTCTCCAAGGCACCCACCTCAGTCAGCGTACAGAAAGTGTAAGTTGCCCATGCGACGGCTATGCAATCCTTATTTTCTTTCTTGTGTCTGGCATGTGATGCTTTTACTCTGCACCACACAAACCTCGCTCTGAAGGAAAAATGGTTCATTTCCTCTCAGGCAGTTTTCTCTTGCTCATCACTGCCACAACCGAGCACTTTCGAGCCTCATTTTTGCAGAAATCTGAGTCTGCATTGGCAAGTGGTGAGACCCCACAGGACTACTTCTGCTGTATAGAAGAGGGGGTGTAAAGGGCCTGTTGCTCACACTGCAAGGGTTTTGCTGCATCCCAGCAACATATTTTGATCACCTGTGAGCAGCTATAGTGCATTAGATGGAGCCACCTGCAGAACAATGTCCAGTTTAATCTCCCCAAAGAAATCCAGCCTGTGTGCCCCAGAAGGACTCAGGAATGCAAAACAAAGCACAGTGAGCGGGGGTGGCTGGGAGGTTCACCTCAAAAACGCATTGCAGATCAGACCTAAGAGGCTATGGTATCACACCCTACAAGAAGACCGTCTGTTTTACAGTTGGAGGAACCACACACACAGAGGTTAAAGAGAAAAGCATCCACTAATTTTGAATGCTGAATGTGAGATGCCAGGAATTTAGTCCCATTAGACTTACTACTTCCAGCAGTCTCTGCTCTGTTCCTCTTTCTGACATTGCCTTGCTCCAGTCACAGATCCTGTGGATCTGATATTTTCCCGTTTTAGCATTTCATCCCTGTTGTAATTCAAGCTGACCCCTCACTGCACACTAGAATCAGTAAGTCACATAATCTACTTCTATATTAGAAAACTACACACAGCCAAGGCAAGGGTCATAGCACAGCTTGCTTCCGCATGGCTTCATTTTCTCCCTCTGTCCCTCCCAGCATCCCCAGAAAGTCTCATCCATATTGCTTACTGGGTGCATACTCTTTCCCCTGCTATCCTCCAAACTGTGGCTGGGCAGCTACTCTTGTTGGGACTATTTCCTTGTCTTTGGCCTGGATAAGCATGCAGTTGCCATAGAACAGGGAATATAACTCTGTTTTCTTCCCTTACCGACATTTCCCGCATGGGGAGTATGAGCTCATTTTTTTTTTCCATGTCCACAGAATTTGAAATAAAGCCAGCTGTATATATAGCCAGGAAATTCCAGCACTTGGTATTTCCATTTCCTTAAAACATTCTATTTGTTTTATCTGCATTTAATTTCAGCTGGAGGTTGGGGCTGACAAGTTGCTGATCTGTAAACTTTGCTTGGTTTCATCCCCAGAGCACCATGAACTTTCTCTATGAGGGACAGGAGCGTGCTCATAAATACCCATGCAGCTTGCACGTTCCTCATCACATGGTGTGGGAATGTGGTATTTCTTGTTCAGCCCTCTTACACAGATCCCACTGGCACCCATAAAAGTAGAAGAAAATTACTTCTTTATAACTCAATCAGCATATTTGCTGCCATATTGCCCCTAAACAGTAGCACATCTGATATTACTTTGAGTTTGGACTTGACACTGGCCAATCAGTCAAATTTTCCAAATGTCCAGTATGAAGTATGTTGATGTTTAACAGGCGGTCAGTCACCTATCCTAAAGCGAACAACAAGTAGCACATCTTATTAGGTTACATTACTTCAGCTGTACTGAGCTGCTTTTTTCATCAAACATCATAATGCCAAAATAATGACTCATAGGAGATTGTTAGAAACACTTTCTTGTCCTGAACATGATGGAAGATGTGCAAGTAAATGAAATTCTTGCTGGTGTACAAACCACAGCAATAAACCACCGCTATATGCATTTTTCATAGTGGATTAGCATGCATATGGGTTTTTGTAAAATATATGACCTAGTCCAAACCTTGGCTATTACTGCTACCGATCATTTATGATAAAGACACTGGACACGTTTGATTTCCTTCTTTGGACTGAATCCATTTCCATCTTTAGGTTATTGTTGCTTCAGAATCACATCTACGACATTCCTGATTGGTTTTAATTATCTTTCTTGCATTCTCTTCCTCAATATGCTTTTTTTCAAGTGTTTTGAATTGTTTTATGTTGATGGCAAAGCATTTTCTGAGGATATATTTATTGAAAGTTGCTAGCTAAGAGCTAATTATAGGCTAGATTATACTTTTCTTTATAGCAAATGCACTTGACTATTTTAATTTCTTGGCGGAAGGAAATAGTTACGAACTATCTTGAACACCGTACTCTGTATGTGTGTGAGGGCTTGGTAAATGGATTCTTAGGTTCATGACCCTGCTTTTATATGGGCAAGGAACGACATCTAAGTACTGTAGAAGGAACGTTTGCATATATGGTGGAAGTAACAAGGAAATAACAGATTATTTGGGACTATTTTGGGTGAAATATATATATAGAAGGGTCTGTATAAAATTTTAAAATCTTGGGCTAGTTCCCAATCTGATGTGAATCTGCGTGGTGTGACTGACTTAGTCAGAATATGCTAAGATATACTTTGGGTAATATGACCTAGATTCATTGTTTCCTCACATTGCTCTCTCTTATTTGTCTGCTCATTTTCCAGCTGATCCTACTGATGGGCCTTTCCAAGTAGGCAAACCAGGAAGGAGAAAAAGCAGTATGTTATGACCCGGCTGAGAGCAATTGAGGTTATTCTACAGGTTAGGACAAAGGTGTATGGCAAATGTAGACCACTAACATAGGGATTGGAGAAGACTTAATATCTTGTTTTCTGGAGGTTTTCTGTAAGCCATACTTCTTTGCCTTTTTCATTATATAGGAAACAAATCCCTCTTTTCCTCCCCAGACCACTTCCTAAAGAAGATCCAGAAATTCCCCTTGACTCCTATTTAGCACATCTTCAGCAGGTGAAGGAGGTATCAGCACCACATAAGCAAAGAGCAGGAAAACTCATGGTGAGAGCGTTCTGTAAGTGTCAGAGTACTTTTATGTAAAACAAATGGTTCCTACTTTATACTGAGATATTAATGTTTGTTATTTTCAACTTTTTCCCTTTTATTAAAATAAAATAAGTATCCCTAGCATTTTTGGTCTGTCTGGTTTTAATTTTCTCATCTTTCTGGTTTCAAGAAATAAAGCAAGAAGGAAACCTGAAATTTTTCACCTTAGTGTTTGCCTTTTAGGACTAGGTTCAGACAGTTTACTCTAGGTGCTCTGTGCAGATGTCTTAATGCCTGAAAAGGAGGCATCCAGCCTTATCCAGACGGATAGTTAGGATACTCAAGACTGATGTGTGTGCTTACCAGAGGGGTAGGACAGGATACCATCAGGGGAGCTGCAACTTATGAAGCTCATAAGATTGAATCAGAGCTGTGCATTGCATGATTCCCATCACAGGGAGTGCAGGGTACTGACATTCATGGAAAAGTAGGTGTTTGCCTACTGTGCTTGTTTCTTCTAAGTGCGTACGGGAAAATCACAAGGTCCTTCCATGCCACATCACTCAGTCATGAGAGAGCTTTGGCAGGAGTGAGGCAACCTGACAAACTCAGGCAACCCAGACAAGGCTGCCTTTATGCACTTGCAGGTGCCCCAGCTGAGGTATGTAGGGAATTTCACAGACCAGCCTGGATCATGTTCTCAGTCACATAAGATAATGCTTGCTGTGCCTACCTAGCACATATCATACCATAACCATGCCAAACACGGAAGCAATGAAAATCTGAATAGGAGAATATAACTTTTTAAAACGCATTAATAAAGTTTTTAAAAATAAAAATAAATGGAATCCATTACTTTAAAATATAGCCTCTAATCTTTTAAAGGCTGGCATAAGCCTATAACCATAGATTTCAGAGTACTTAAATGATCGTATAATATCAACATGTTTATATGGGCATTCATACAACTAAATTTTAGACCTGTTGTGCCTTTCAGTATGATCTAATGGTTGGTGCACAGAAGCTGTTGTTAGGACTCCTGGGCTCTGTTTTCCTTTTCTGCCAAGATTTACAGCTAATAAGATGCTATTTTCTGCACTCCTTGGCTAGTGCAAAACCATATTTGTTAGGAGTTGTTTTTAGGATCTAAGATTTACAATTTCTAATGATCACATGCAAAGTAAACCTTTTATTTGCTTAACCACCATGGGAAACTGCACGTAACAAAATCAGCATGTAATTCTCACTACAGAACCATTGTTTTTTTTATAACCACTGTGATTTTTTAGACTTACACAAAGAACTAAATCATGACACCTTTGCTTGTGCTGAGCAGAATCTTTGCAAGCAGAGAGAGCAGATTTTAATTTTCATGAATTCCTAAGAATTTGGTGGAGCAGAAGAAAAACTGAAAACTGACAAAAGTAGAATGAAGATGGTTTTCCATGCCAGGGAGAAAAGTGGTCTATTGTATTCAGGTATGTTGAATTCATTCTGGTTACTTGAAAGGAGGACTGCTATTCAAAGCCAGAGTAAAAGAATCTGGCCCAGAGTAAACAATATTTTTCATGGCAAAGCCATATAAACCCCACGCTATGCCCAAATTTGGACAATTTACAGTAATTCTGAAGTCAGTGGTAATTAAAAGAAAAAATTAGTGCTGTTTCTGAAATTAAATGGTAATTCTGTTGAATTCATTTCATTTCCCTTTGCACTTTTATCTGTTGGTAAAACTCACATGCTGTTTGGAAGTTTATGCAATGATTTCAGGTCATATATATACTTAATATGTGATGCTTGTTCTGTTAGTATTTTGATCAGTTTCAGCATGAGCAGAAGGATAATTTTTTTCAGTAAATTGCTCAGGCTGAAATTGGTGCATTGAGCTCATGCAATTTCCACAGTCTTCAGCATTTTCGGCTTGTGATCTTAGCTCTAGAGTATTGCATGCTTAGGTGTTTTGCATGTCGATTTCAGCAGACCAAGCAGTAAAAAAGGGCAAGAAAACCTCTGAGACATTCCTCTTGTGGCATCAGATTAATATCCAAGATAATGACGCAGTATTGGCAGTGCCATCACTGCAATGACCGAAACATAATACCTGAATGTGCTACACCATCGCAGAGATTTGAGTATTTTTATTGCCAGGTTCAAGCCTCATAGGCTTGTGTTTTGATAAAAGTACAGATTGGATTAAGCGTATCTAAAGCGCTTGTGGTTTTATGTTCTTATAGATTGCGTGTAGGAAGAGAGCAATTTTCTGGACATAGATCTTTTTCAACTATTGCATTTTGGCCGTCACACTCTCCTTAATAATGCAAGTACCTCTAATGAAGATGCAGTGGAACTTTTTTATATACAGTTTTAAAAGACCACTTGTTCTCACCTGTAATATGGTCCCTTTACAGATAGCTGGTATAAGC
Organism: Thinocorus orbignyianus; assembly: GCA_013400375.1. Taxonomy (NCBI): domain Eukaryota; kingdom Metazoa; phylum Chordata; class Aves; order Ciconiiformes; family Thinocoridae; genus Thinocorus; species Thinocorus orbignyianus. Next base: position 692,013 of record VXBW01006646.1, on the reverse strand, counting down.
AACTCAGCTGGCCATCTGCCATAATCACAGACTCTCATTATGGATTCTATAAAATCCACCTGGCCAGTGTATTTGCTTCCTGGGATACCATATACCTATAAACAGGATTATTCAGTATTTGAGTATGAGTTTTCAGATGATGTTACACATCTGACAAGAAACACCGTTTAACATCCCATACCTGCTACACAAAAGTTTGTCTTCATGGAACTGAAATAGTCACTGCTGTCCTAAACTCCTGGCTTTGGGCATATTCCACAGTCACAGCCACTCGAAGGAGAGGAAGAGCATCTCCAGGTATAGTGTGGAATGGGCAGTTAAGGTCATAAAGAGACAGAAGCAGAGAATTCTGTGAATTTCTACAAAGCAGCTGAGTAAGAAAAAAGTGGATGTCTAGCAAATTCAGCCACTGAAGACACACAAATGACCACTGTGCTGTGAATATTTGAACTATTAAATATTCTGCTGGTCACTCTTTAGGGAAATAAAGCAAACAACAAAAATATACCCATCAAAACATGTACAAAAAACACGACATACCTCATGTTACTACTGGTTTTGTGAGTTTTTTGTCTCCTTCCAACAAAGACCAACGTGCGCTCACTGATGCTGAGAAGACAGCTGGTTTGATGAAGACTTGTACATCAGTGAGTGAAATTTGGAGCTGTATAAGGCTGATAAAGTCATTTATAAGGCTGATAAAAACAAGCAAACAAATAAATATAACTACTTTAGGCAGCTGTTACCTCATTATTTCTGCACATATTGAATGATATGCTCTATTAAAAATCTTTACTCAGGACTGATTCAAGATGTCTTTAATCTACATTCACAGAATTTGTCACAGTGTGATCTAGAGAGCTAGCTTTAAGCCAGGCAGTTTAGGCATAAAATCAGTCAACGTCCAAATCTGAAGCTTGGGCAAGAAGTCAAATTAAAAGTACCTTGTGTATCTGGACTTCATACAGCTGTCTCTTCTTTAATTGCTGCGCAGTCATTGTCTTAACTGGTTGGTCATTGCTTATATTAAAATCATCGAATCACAGAATTGTGGAATTGTCTAGGTTGGAAGGGACCTTTAAAATCATCTAGTCCAACNCCTGTCCTGTCTGCTCCTCCTGTGTGACCCTTCTACGCTCTTCCACTTCTGACCTCACAACGAGGCAAATAACGAAATTACCTGACATTGGTTGTTCTAGCAATAAGGATAAGCAAGGGCCTTTCTGCACACCATCTCTTGGTATAATCAGGTCTTATCACTGTGAGAGTGAACAGTTTTTTGCACAATGTGCTGTTAATTTCAGAATTTAGTTAGTTACAAGAGGCCCAACTAAAAAATGTAAAATTGTGTAACAGAAAATTGGTTCTTTTTACCTCAAACCAGGACACTAAACATTATGTCAACCCGTCTTTTTAATACCTCCAGGGATCATCCATATTGGTCCATTGGTAAAAAAACACACCAGCATTGCCTCCATGTTGACAAGACCTGGCCTCTTAAGCTAGGAATTCCTGCTAAGGTTATCACAAAGAGGTTAAAATATACCAACAAATGGTGATGTCAGCAAGGTTACATCATGAGTTGAATAAATCAGTACAATTTTCCCATTAAATACTTACACCCAGGTAGAAGTTTCTTCCTCACATAGCTTGCTGAGTAGGAAAGTGAAGTTATTCCATACAAAATTCAACAAGAGGGCAAGATAACGTGCAGAATGAGGACTTAAGGTTTGATATAGATGTTCATGGACTGCAAGTGAAAGCACTTATATGACAGAAGACAAAAGAGAAGGTTTGCTGTGCGATGAAGCTGGGGCAGGATATGCATTCATGAATGTGGGTTAAGATTCAGCAACTGGTGTCTAAGACATTGCAGATGCAAGAAAAAAATGTTGGCTTAGTGACTGTCCAGTTCCAGATAGCAAGTGAAACATGTATCTAGGTAGCATGATGTCCGAGTTCTGGAGCACACAGTAAATGGAGTCAGGCCCACTAGGCCTGGAAATAACCAAAGGTTATGGAAGACCATCAGGGTCATTGTTAAAATTCAGGGCACGATATGGTCCTGCCAGTTCTCAAGAAAGGGATACTACCAATTGAGAGCAGGAAGAAAATAAGCATATAGAGAATATTAAATTCAACCCCTTTGGGCTTCTGACTTTGTGCCATTTCTGGATTATTCATAGGATTATTACAGTTTAACATTTTTAGAGTTTGGCACACCAGTGCTGGAGAACCCAGCAGTAAGGTACTCACCATCTACACTGGAAGGCTCTGTCTGTTCGATTTTTTTTTTTTAATAGTTTCCTTGGTTTGTTCTTTGGTTATTTTGTTTTGTTTTGTTTTGTTTTGTTCTGTCCCTCCTCTCCAGGTCTGGCAGTAACAAGGATATTTTCTAATTAATTACTAGCCCTGTGGGTTTCCAAGGGCAGATAGAAATATTAGCTTTGAGAAGTGCAGAAAGCTATTGTTCATTCTGGGAAAATGTTAACCTGAGGTCTAATTAAGGAAAATTAATGACTAACAAGGTGCTTTTGGTTTACAGGAGAAACTGACTGAAACATGATCATCCCATAATTTAATTTCCACTTTTCTCTAACATCAAACAGCACAATCCTCATACCGGGGACTTAAAATGGACTTTCATGCTGAAACTGAGAGGTCTCTCAGATTTTCAAAGGGGCAAGTATGGCCAGTGGTGTGATTTTTGAAATCAGCTAGGAAGCTTGGTGGCGTTACAACAGACCTTTTGCGAATGCTGCTGCCTTACAGAACAGCACGTTGCCTCTGCGCAACGTCAGACATGCTGAGCCCGTGCTGGCAGCTGGGGTCTGATGAGCATCCTTTGTCTTTCTTGCTTCCGAGTTTGCTGGGGAGGTCCCAGAGGCAAGGTCCTTGCTGGTGACATGCCCACTCCGCACCCTACAAGCTGCGAGTGAATAATAGGGGTTTCCACATGTAGGGAAGGAGGGAGGATGGCCATGTGGCTGGCACAAGAGAAAGCCATTTTCTGCTCCTGGGGCCCCCTTTGACAGCTGGTTGTGGGAGGTGTCAAAGAGCAGAGGGGGAGAAGGGGGCTGAGAGAGGAAGAGAGGATATATGTGCCACTTGTGTTTCTGCAAGTGTCGGTCCCAGATAACGTGCCATTTCTTTTGCATTGTAAAGATGCAGCAATGGTTATAAAGCCTCCTCACTTTCAGTAGCCTTTTTTTTTTCTGGGTGAAAATCTTCTCTCACCATACCCTGGAAGGCAATCTAGCAAGCTTTGGAAATCTTAACACGTTGTGTTACTCCTAAAAATCCACGAGACCAACACACATTTTTCCAAACCTGCTTTACACACTGTGCATTGCCAAAAATATTTTGCTTTTGTGTTTGCAAAAATGAAGCTTTTGAGTGTAGCTGGGAATTCTCCCCCTCCCCCTGGCTTTATGGATGTGGGATTTCAGTTGTGGCAACGGCTCATCCTCTGCATGGGAGCCTCCGTCACGTTTTTGCTCTGTGCCAATCCATCCCCCATGGAGCGAGTTTATAGCAACCAACAATGAACAGAGAGGATTGAAGCAGATGTAAATAAAGGGCCAGTGAACATTTTTAGCTCAAAAGAATGAACCCGAATCACTTAGTTTCTAAGCAGAATGGCAGAGCCTAGTCGGTATATACAGTGTGCTTGCTGTACCACAGGCTCTGACTAATTCCTGTCTTGATCATCACTAATAAAATTAAATTTAATTAAAATGCTTTAATTGCCAAAACTAAGTGCCTCACCCACAAATAATGCTAAGTGCTTCTTGCTGATCTTTGTGAGTTACCCGGTACCCTGATTTTCTCAAGGATAAACATTGCGTCAAATATTTCAGACTGATATTACGTTTTTTACTTTAAATGTGCACAGATGTATGTAATATATCTGATATAGTAAAGTCATCCATATGTGATGCATTATATACAATAATGCATATATTAAAAGTCTGCTATAGTCTCCCATTATATTTCCATTGTGTATGATGATATAGTATTCACACATCAATATCTACATACATATGTGCAGAATTTGCATGTTAACATATTGTGTGTTGTAGGAGATATACATATCTCATATAGTAACAACAATGCACAAACACATGATTTAAGTATAAATGGATAGCTATTAAACACTTTTGAATGTTGGCTTAGCAACATTTTGTTCTTGATCACACCACAAATGTGAAACACTTATTCAGCATAAAATGTCTCTGTGCTGCAGAAGCTGCCATTTTTTTTTTTATTATTTTTTTTTTCTCCTTTCTTCAAATCCTCTGACCTCCCTTGGGAAGGCTTTTATTCATGTTCAGTATGCTCACACAACTATTTCTACCAGCACTGTTACCATAGAAACCAAGTGATTTTTTTTTTAATTTTATTTTTTTTTAAATTTTCCCCTCCTCCCCTGTCAGGGTTTGGACCTACTGCCAGACCTCTCTACTGTTAGCAATAATATTTTTTCAATATTTGGACAGATCTTTTAGAAAAAAAAATCTGTTGTTTACATTTTCATAATGTGCTACTTTATTTCAGAATAAAATTTTTCAGGTATTAATATCACCCAATTGATTCTTGAATTTCAAGGTGGTAGCTCTTTCATTTGCAGCATTTAGACCATGACATTTTATAAGGAAGATGCCAGAACTGGTTATTAATCGTAGACTTCAACTCAGAACATGAATGAAAGGATTTATGTAACAGAGTGGTGGATTGTGTCTCACATTTTCATATTTATTTTTTTTTTTTAGTACACATTCTCAACATGTTTCTTCATTTTACAAAGAAATGGCTTGATCACACCTAACCACAAGGAGAAACATATAATTAATTACTATATTATTTACAAGTTATTGATTGGCCTCATTTGTAGTGTTCACATTAACAGCTTCCTCATATAAGTTTTTAAGTATTTTGATTCTCTGACTACATATGATATTGATTTTTTTCAATGAATCTATGCTTAGTTAGATACATAACATTATATATTAATTTTATAACTGTTCTATTTGGCCTGAATAAATTATTTCAATTAACCTGACAGAGAACATCGCTTTTCATTAAATCATCTGGTGTATGTTAGGTGTAATTTGACTTAAACAAGGGACACGTATACATTAGGTCATAGTTGCTCTACAACACAGGTATATATATCTCTCTGAGAATTTTTAGCCACTGCTACTTTGTCTAAAATATTATATTGAAAAGCAAAATCACAAGCACATGTTTTCCAGAAATACTGTCTGCTTCTAGCATACACCGTAGCTTTTGGGTATGAATATCATATTACACCAGCAAAATGCAGGAGAAAGGAGAGCTAAGTCAATTTGAAAAGTGTATTTTTTTCTTGCTGTCAGACAAGCACTGGACTTGCGGACCCTTGTCCAAAACAACCCAATCTCCTGTAACATAATTATCAAATGCAAGGCTGCCAGAGTGATCTTTGGTCTTCGTCTTTCCCTGAAATATCTGTTTGGCATAAGAGGCAAGTACAATCACACAAACATAAAAAATAAATCCCAGCATCTCTCAAATGCATTTTTTCTTCAGTGACAGAAGAGGGAGCAGTTCTTCCTTCTCACTGTCTGAGAGAAACGTTTGGCCCCCATCCCCCCTGCCTATGCCCCTCTCGCCAAATGCAAACCTGCTCTATCATAATCCAGACACGGCTGGGTTTTACTGTGGGGGCAAGCGGCAACAGTTTGGGGTCGAGGGTGGAGGGGGAATGGACCACCCACTTTGTCTCCAGAGAAACAAAGCTGAAATTCTTTTTGGGTTGCCACTTTCCCTAAGGATATAGTTAGATATCAGGGTCTTTTGTGCCCTACTGTATGTTTTTATTTGCAACAATGCTTTTTCTTTTTTTTTCTTTTTTTTTCTTTTTTTCCCCCTACCCTGCCTCATCACACTACAAAGAAGCTGTGGTGGTGTGTAGTCAACTGGAGTGAATGTATACATTCTCTAGGCCTCGTTTTGTGAGACTTTGTCCCACTGTTGTTCCCACTCTGAGCTGAGCAGAAACCACGCACGTCTGAATAACGGGGCCCTTTCTGCCTGTTGTAATCCCGGATTGTTACAGTCTAGGGGCCAGCCATGCTGTCACCGTCACAAATTGATTTAACCATCAATTGCAGTGGTCATTAAAGCTGCTAGAAGTCCCAGCCAAGCTGATGAATTGCAGCTGAATGTGAAATGAGCCTCCAAGCCCGTTTCCCACCATCTCATATCAAAGCCTATTGTGTCCCTCCAAAGTAAAGGGTCGGAGGTTCAGCCTGGAGTTCAACAATGGGCTCAGTCAGAAGATAGAGCCCCCTTCGCCCTGGCATTCCCAATTACAGTTTTCTTTCCATACCTTATTGTGCAGTATTTGCATCCAACTAATACGTTGAATTATTGACATACTCCAGTGTCAAAGGAGCTTTTGAGAGATTTATCCCCCAAATATATGGAATCCCAAGCATCTGGTGGCTCCCCAGTAATGACAATGAAACGATTCCCCGGTTTTCCTCCTCCAACAGCGTAGTCAACTGATCTGAGCTGAATGGCTATCTTTACTCAGCAGAGATTAGCTGCTTCCAGGCCTCACACACAAAAAAACCTGAGTCTGCTTCTGGAAGTCCTTTTCCTTCAGATGTATTGTTCTCTTGACTTGCCTTGCTACTCATTTTTATATACCACTTAAATCTGCTAGTCTTTTGCTTAGTGGCCGTAAGTAACAGGAAGAAAAAGAACAATAAAAAAAGATCCAATATACTCCACTATCTTTTTTTTTTTTTTATGCTGCTTTGTCTGCATGATTGATTCAGTCTTCTTGCATTTTTTCATTTTTCTTTTTTTTTTCTTTTTGTTGTTAAGCCGCACACGGCATATACTACCAGATGAAATCACATCCCTTCTGTTGTGGGGTAGCATTTGCATGCTGGGCACACACTACCTGGTTTTGTTTGTGTGCTTGGGCTTGCCAAAGGGTGCTATCCCTCTGGGAGAGGGACTCGAGGGTGCAGGTGAAGGAAGAAGTGGAAGAGGAGAGACTGACAGTGATTATACATGTGCAAAGTCCATGAGCGCTCCCACCATGCACACAGAAAAAGAAGTTGTGGCAGGGAGGGAGGGAGGGAGAAAGATTCAGTAAAGAGGTCACAGGCCCAGACTATCCCAATGTATTAATAATGAGACAGGAGACAGTTCTAGGCCTGTATTTCCCTAGGCTGTATTTATTATAGACTGAATGTCTCTGCTAAATCTGCATGGAGATGCTGTTAGCAAAGAGGACTAACTGTTACTGCCGGCCTGTGGTCCTCAGCAGTTCCCATGGAGGTCATCAGATGCCTGGTCTTGAAAGCTTTGTTGTCCCAAAGACAGAATGAAAAAATGAATATATAAATGCATACACTTTTTATTTAAAAGGTTCTTTAAATCTGATTGTGTCACAAAGGAGCAGTGTTTTTGTTTAACTCTTGGATCTTACTGACCTCTGGACATTTTCACTGTATGTAGCTGTGAACTTTTCTTAACGGAAAATAATATCATTGCTAGGTTTTTGGTTGGGTTTTGTTTTGTTTTTTTTGCCTTATATGTTCCAAGTGAAGCATCTGAAAAGTCCATCAATGCATACTAGCATCAAGTTGTCTTCACAAAAAGTTGGACTAAATGATTAAGAGATTAAAAAATAGAGCGGTATTCTGTTTGTCCGATTAATGGCCCCTGGTAATGATTTCATGTCTCTTGAGAAACTGGAATTTAAAGAAGAAATATGGCCACTCTCCACTGCGACAAGCCCAAGAATTTTTATACTTTTTTTTCTTTCTTTAAAAATAAGAAAACCAGCCTCAAATAGACAATAACATGGCAATAGGAGACTCCTCTGAATTGGAAATACCTAGGTCCAAATTCTCTCCAGCATAGATTACTATCCCATCCATCTGATAATGTAAAACCATTCAATGATAATTCTCAAGTTTGTCTCTTTCCTGAATAGATAAATATTCATTGTGCCAGAGGCACAAACCTGAGGCTGTCACAAACTCACCCCCTGCCCTAATCACTAAACAAGAAAAAAAGGAACAATTTTGGGCCAAGTAAATATGGGGGCAGCCTCAGGCTACCTGTGCAAGCTGAGTGCCAAAAATCAGAGAAAGAATGATAGAAGGTAAAAATGGCATCTGACAACTCCTAATAATCCTGTTCTCTGTGCATATGGAAAGTATTCAGCTGCTGCAGTTCAAAACCTGAATAATAAGTGAAACAGAATACAGGTTATATCTACCCATTTTGCCCAAAATTTAGTAAGATGGAAAGGTAAAAGTGAACTCGATTATAACTTCAGGTATTTTTTTACTTTTGAGACAAATTTGTACTCTGAGATCATCCTTGCTTCTCTGCTGAGCTATTCCAAGTATCTTTCTCGCTGGTTTCTACTGAAAAGAAATCAGTGATATTGGAGCTGTGGTCATGTAACTTTCTCCATTTATACAAGCCCTGAAATTTGGTGGTCAGAGTTCATATAAACAATCTTAGCACATTATCATTGTCTGGTTCCAAGGGAGCAAGGGTGCACTGAGATACGACTTTAACAAGAGTAAAGTTCCCTTCAGCACGACTGTCAAAATTGCCTCTGTGTTAACTCCTGCACTAATCAAAAGTAGGAACACCATCACAAATTCCCAAGACTCCAGGCTTGCTCACTTTCTCAGGACTTGGAAGGCTGTCCACTGCATGGTTACTTGATGGATCCTGACCCTGTAACATTTATAATAGTTCTTGAAAAATCGATTGTCTCCTTGTGAGCTGTTGTGACAAAGAGGAATCCAGAAAGCTTCCACTTTGCTGAAGAATAAGCATATTTATGTTACACACTTGCCTTCCACTGAAAGAAAACAAGCTTGTCCTGGTATAATTTATATTCATAAGTATATACCTATAAATCTTGGCAAGACTGACACAGGAAGAAACCCTTTGCCCTACAGGACCAGGCCCTCCAAGACCACTGAGGGCACAGATTTTACTTGTAATACTCAGCTGCTGCAAGGAACAGACTAGACCGCCACAGAACGCAGGTTTTTTTGAACACTGGAGCAGAAGAAATGTTCTTTCCCACAGGTTAGTGTCCTGGCACCTCTTCCCTTTCACATGTGATTGAAGTGAGTTAAAATAGGCACAAACTGAAACACAGGAAGCTCCCTCTGAATATCAGGAAACACTTTTTTTTTTGCTGTGAGGGTGACCAAACACTGGCACAGGTTGCCCAGAGATCTTGTGGAGTCTCCAGCTTTGGAGGTATTCAAAAGTCATCTGATCATAGACCTAGGCAACTGTTCCCAGATATCCTCCCCTGGGGTCCGTTCTGTGGATCGTAAAAGCTTGAAGAATTATTAGCAGGGCAGAGTCACAGGCAGACACATGGTTCATCTTAGCAATTATATGTCTTCTTGTCTTATGACAAGTGGGGTAAAAACTCAAATCTTTTGTAGGGGAGTTGTTGTGATGCAAAAAGTAGTTTCAGAAGTACTGACATGTAGAGGTATTGAATTTACATTTGCAATGAAAACTATTTTGATAGTGCTTAATTTTAACTGTATGGCAGTGAAAATAATTTTTCCTCAAAGCAGACAATTACTCTGCAAGTGTAACTCAAATTAATGCCTACTTACATTATTAACTTTCATATGGTTAACTTGTTAATTTTTGTGGCAAACCTTTTCTGACCTATATTTCCTTTGTAATCCAGAGTTCATGGATAATTGTACAAAATAATATATTGGTTATTTGTGGGTTTGTGATTAAAAAAATGCAAATAAAATATTAATAACAACAATAATGCCACATTAAAGAATAGACATTTTAGATAGAAATCTACTTTAAATATGTAGTATTGAGGGAATAAAAACACTTACTCCACTTTACAGAAAATGGTTTACTTTTCTTTTTTTCCCAGATATAGCATTATAAAGGCATCCTTGAATCAGCTGCAACTAGTAAATTCTTGCATCAGAAATCTCAAAAGAAATTTTGATCTTTGATAGATTTCTTAATTTTAAAATATTAGAATAAGAGGTGGAGCCTTTGACATGAATTGTAGGTGAAGCAAATCCTTGAACCATTCGCAATTCACTCAGTCAAATAATATGCAATAAGTGGTGATTGCAATTGCAGATTTTCCCTGTCTTGTATGCTTTTCTGAGCATGACAATCAGTTGGTGGTACATGAAACATTTGCAAGAAATTTTCTTGTCTTGTTTTCATTTGTGTATTGTTAGGTTTTTTCTTGGAACTGGGATACAGTTTTCTAGCTTTCAAATCCTACTTGTAATGCAAACATAATTGTTGCTTGGAGGTGTTGCAAAGCTGTTACAGAAAGTGTTCACATTTCACTTAAAAACATAGATTCTGGTATGCATGCTTATGCAGAACATGTGTGTTCTCTGTGGTTCTCTGAATATCTGAACCTAACTTATCTACAAGGCTTTATTGGATGCACCTGCAAAGGCTGCTAAAGCCCTTTTGATTCTTTTCCTTATTAAGTGCTTGTGGCTGTAGGAGTATATAATGTCTTTGACAAACATAAGACAAACTTCAGCCAGTCTGGTTGAATGCACTGGACTTCTTAAAAATCCTGCAGGATGCACATCCCTTGTGGCCTGTGGCAGCAGACAGAAATATCTTTCCTTAGCACTGAAGAAAGAATTCAGGCTTGCCTCATCCTGCACACAAAAGCATTCAGGAGGCAGAAAACCCCATTAAATCTGACAAAATATAAGTAAACAATGTGGCTGAGATTTTTTGTTGCGAGTCTGGCTGATGCATCACTTTCAGAGGTTTGACCACTACTATGCTTCATTGCCCACCTTTTTTTATCATATTTGTTTATGATGAGGGTTTTTCGTATAGTTTTGCTGTGGCAAAGCTGGTTTATAACATAATTTCAATGTAACCCTGGGGTTCATTTGCTTTTAATTTCTTTTCTTTTTCTGCTTGTAGCTGTAAAAGCAGAATAAGAACTGCTTCAGTGGGAAGAGGAAATTATTATTTCAGTTTGGAATCCAGGAATAAATGAAGCAAAGTTGTTGTCAAACCACCATAAGTAGCACATAAATAAAAGTCAAGGTCAGTATGGCTGTGGCTGCCCATTTGCTACTTAGATAAAGGCACATTTCTGGGGATAAGGCAGCGAGGCCTGCAGAAATCTATTGCTTCTGTATATGCTCAAATTAACAGTTTTACTATTTTTGGGTTCTTCCCCAGTTCTCATGTTTATCTTAGAGTGGGCCTTAGAGGTTGAAAAAGGCCTTCATACTTGAGTTAATGAAAGAAAAAGACTACACTGACTCATGTTACTTCTCTCTAAAATATCAAAATGATACTGTGCTCTTTCAACCTTGTGGTTTTTCTGCTCCAGATACACACTCAACTTCTGCAACCTGTTTTCCTTTGGTGTATTCCCAAAAGATGGGTAGAGGAGAATTCCCAGGCCACCACAATGCAGAGGGTTGGTGCTTCCCACCTCCATTACCAAACACACTTGGAGACATGTCTTGTTTTCCTTTCTTGTTGTGTTTCATGAGAAACCCAGGTAGCCATGGAAAGCTTTTTCCAAATGTGTGCTTTCATTATGGACGGGTTCCAAAGCCTACGGAAGGCAGCGCAGACACTCCCACTGATTTTCATGGTCCTGTGCCATCTATTGCATCTGAGGAGCCATCCATGATCACCGCTGCTGAGTTTCCAGGAAATAGTGAAGTCATTTAGCACTTACACTAAAGAGCATCAAGTCTAAATGAAATGGTAGAGCTAGGTTGCCAAAAATATTTTACACATCTGGCTGTAAAAGTAGGTGGCAGGCACAGCAAACAGGATTACTGTGTTCTAGTTTCATTGTGTTGCTATTTTCCCCTTCCCTTTCACAGAAACCGATATTAGACTTTAATAACTTAATACAAGCTGTAATTAAAACATCAGACCAAATTGGCTCCTGAATATATTACTTGCCTAGGGATAGGTGACTGATGTCATTCTGCCTGTTGAACAGAGAGGTTGCGGGTATTCGATGTTTCTGTTAACTACAGGATGAGGACTCATTATTTTGAATTTCAGAAGACATCCTCTGATTTTCAGTGAGACTTCAACTCCTAAGTCACTTGGATATTTCTGAAAAAATCACACACCCTCTTTCTTTTGGGAAAAAAAAGGTCCCATGTGTGTTTTGTAAGAATACAGCTAATTAAATGGCATGGTAATGAAAACAAATAAATAAAACTTAATCCAGAGTTAGCCTAATACAAGCAATAGGATTGAGTTGCTTCCTGGAAGAGAACTCTGTTGCCATCAGTCAACTTAAAGCAGGAGTGAATCTATCCCACAGTTTCTATTTAACTTAGAAAACTAGGAGAGAAACGTGGAAACACACAAGGGAAATTCTCAGGAAGGCCACAGTAGACTACTAATGAGATAAATGTCCCTGAGGTCTCCAGATAGCCCATGGGGAAAGCAAGACTTTCTAGAGGGTGCTTCAGAGTGGGTACAGTAGCATATGGTGCTTTCTCTGGAGAATCTTCTTTCTTCTTGGAAACTGTAGGAAAGGAATGTGCAGTTATCTCACTACCCTCAAAGCTGCCTTTGCCCACTAAAAAGCACAAGCGAAGAAATGATGGAAGTACAAACAAAACACAAGACCAACAGTTTCAAAACACTAGCTCTGAAGAGAAATCAAACCACAGTACACCTCTGCTGAGCCACAATGCTGTACCCCAAGGCGGCTGACAGGACCAGTTATCTCTGCACCTCCTTAACTGGTCTTTCTCAATGGGCAGGCATTTTCATAATGAAAACCCCAGGAACTATATGTGTTTCCAATTTGGTAAATCAAGAGTTAGCATTTCAAAAATAGTAGATTCTCTGCTGAAGCTAATTTTTAAATCTTCCAGGCATTAGACAGTGAAAGTAGGCAGCCTTTAGTCCCATAGTGGCTGCTACTCAGTTATATCAGTTCTCTGTGACCACTCCCACTTCTGAACAGCTACTGTCTCCCTTTGAGCATTTGCTCTGCCTTCACATGTTCAGAAGGTTCTGTATTATTTTGGTCTTTGTTAGCAATCAGCCTTTAGGTGAAAGGGCTACTATAAATTATATAATCAGATTTTCCTGGAAACTTGCAGAACTACACAGTCCCCTTCCATCTGTTTCCCAGAGTTCTACCAGGCTTAGAAAATAAGTTAGTAATATATAATAGTGCGGTAACTACCACCAAAGGCCCCTTGTGTCTTCTGCTCCATCTCAGCAAGAGGTTAAATTATGTGATATAATGCTATATAACACAACAGGATATTTTTCCATTTTAGGCTATGACATCAGTATTCTAACTATCATAAAAACAAATCAAAACCAAGTTTTCCTCTCTTCTCATTAAGATATGCACCACATATTAAAGATTGGCTCTTGAGAAACTTTTATGGACAAATATTACAGAACATGCCGCAGATGTTTACGATCTCTAATTTGAAGTTAAGTTCCAGCCTGGAAACTTAATTGAGGCACATTTACACTGATTTCAGAGGAGTTTTGCTCAGATGAGGATTGCCAGTTCTAATCCATATTTGTTTCCGGATTCTTTAACATTTACATTAAGTACAGATGGACCTGAACAGAATCCAAATCTAAATTAAATCAAAGTTTGGATTACCTGGTTCCAAGTGCTCAGGCTTTTCTTGCATCTAAAAAGAAATTTGTAGGTCATGAGGTGAATATATTTCAAAGATGTTCAGCACTCTTTCCATTTTTACTAGATGTTCCTGGGGTCCGTTGTTTTTGTAAAGGTGACATTCTTTTAATCCAACTTGTGCCTAAATGGGTGTGCACAGCAGAGGTTTCTGTGTTTGTTGCCCAGAAAGAGAAACCTAAACTCAAAAATTCCTACGTTCTGCTTATATATGTGGTCTCTAGAGGAGGAAAAGAACAGCCTATTTTGAAACTTCAGACACTCAGAGTTAAAATACTTCTCTGACAACTCTTCTCTGTTAGTGGGTAGATGATTGGAGTACAAAGAGATGTGTTTTAGATTTCTCCACCAACATAAATGTTTTCCCATTTACATGTATAAATGTTGTAGGTTCTTGCCTGCTTGAAAATGTAACAGAATATTTATCTTACAGAAAAGAGGGGTTTTCTGTACCATTCATATTGTGCAATGATCTCAGCAACCAAGTGACATTCCAGACTGAAATGAGATAGAAATAATGAAAACAGAAACTACAGTTTGTTTGCCTTTTCCAGATATCCTCCATTGAGAGCTCCAAATCAGGGCTTTAAAAAAATAATAATTCTCATATAAAAGTAATACAAGGTCAATATTTTGATTTCTGTCATTTTTACATCTACCCATTTTACAAAATTATTTTCTTTCTCCTCACTAGAATGTAAATATCACTTCTGGAAATTTACTAATGTGAATGACCTTTTTAAGTATCTCATATATGTATTGCTTTTTTTTAGAATGTATTTTACAACTAGTGTTCTCAAATCTTTTCTTTAATGCTTGGAGTTACAGAAGACTGTGTGTCAATAGAGGGTTTGTGTTTTTTTTCCCAGCTAGTTCTGTAGGCATGCGGCATTCCTGAAAAACAGTGAGTTCTGGAATTGTAGTGTACAGTTAATTATACAGAGTAAGAGATATCCATAATTTTCACTGCTTTTATTACATGCTCTCTTTTTGCTAAGCAGGTTATACTAAAACTCTGAAATTCAACTTCCTGTGAATAAGTTTCTTAAAAAGCCCACCCTGAAACCAATGCTTCTCTTTCAAAAAATTTTCTGGACAATACATTATTGACATGAGAAAAGCGATACTAGGTCATAACAGAAGTTCATCAAACTCATAATCCATGTTAACAGTTGTCAATCTATTGTTTAGTGAGCAAATATAATAAAATAGTTAATCATAAGCCAAATAGACTGTTGCACATGGCAGCGGACTACTGGAGGAGGAAGCTTGCTGCCAAGGGATCTTCCTTTCCTCCTCTTCCAGTGAGAGAAAGAATTAGAGTTGTGATCCTGTAATTCAGGAGGGGACACCTTAAGAGTGAGGTAGGCTGAAGGTATTTCCTATTTCCCTGGGAGTTTATGGAATAATGAAGGGGAGAGCAAGAAATGGAGTGATTCTCTAAACCTTCACAGAGCCCTATGATACCTATAATCTCTTGCAATATCCTGATCTCTGCAGGCCCCTTTCCTGAAACAGAATTCTGTCAGTTTTCCCTCCTCCTTATTCTATCTTTCCTTTCTGAAACTTCTGACCTCCAAAATTTATTCTGTTTCTCCCATTCCCTTCCTTCCCCCTTCCGCAGTGTATCTTTGAAATTCACTCAGAGGATCACAGAACCATGGAATTGTCAGAGTTGGAAGGGGCCTCTGGAGATCATCTAGTCCAACTCCCCAGCTAAAGCAGGATTGCTTAGAGCACATTACTCAGAACTGCATCCAGGTGGGTCTTGAAGGTCTCCAAAGAAGGGGACTCCACATCCTCCCTGGGCAACCTGTTCCAGTGCTCTGTTACCCTCAACATAAAGAAGTTTCTCCTCATATTGGAATGGAATTCCTATGTTCCAGCTTGTGCCCATTGCCCCTTATCCTGTCACTGGGAACCACTGAGAAGAGTCCAGCTCCATCTTCCTTAAACCAACCCTTCAGATACTTAAAAGCATTAATAAGATCTCCCCACAACCTTTTCTTTTCCAGGCTCAAGAGTCCCAGATCTCTCAGCTTTTCCTCATAAGGGAGGTGCTCCAATCCCTTAATCGTTTTTGTTGCCCTACACTAGACTCTGCCTAGTAGTTCCCTGTCTCTCTTAAGCTGGGGAGCCAGTGCAGAGTAGACAGGGAGAATGACCCAGCTCAACATGCTGGCCACACTCTTCCCTATGCAGCTCAGAATTCCATTGGCCCTCTTGGTAACCAGGGCAAATTGCTGATTCATGGATAGTTTACTATCTACCAGGATCCCCAGATCCTTCTCCTCAGAAGTGCTTTCCAGCAGGTCGACCCCTAACCTCTATCGGTGCCCAGAATTGTTCCTCCCCACGTGCAGGAGCCTAAACTTGCTCTTGTTGAACTTCATTATGTTCTTCTATGCCCAGCTTTCCAGCCTGTCCAGATCACAACGGATGGTGGCACAGCCCTCTGGAGTGTCAGCCAGCCCTCCCAGTTTGATATCATCAGCAAACTTGCTGATGACACTCAGTCCCCAGGTCTCCAGCTGGGTCCTGCTTCGTTAATTACAACCCTCTGAGTCCTGTCACACAGCCAGTTATCAATCCACCTCACTGCTTCCTCATCTAGCCCATACTTCCTCAGTTTCCTAATGGGATGTTATGGGAGACAGTGTCAAAAGCCTTACTGAAGTCAGGGTAGATGACATCTGCTGCTTTCCCCTCCTCCAGCCATCCAGTTGTAACATGATAGAAGGCTATCAGATTGGTCAAGCATGATTTACCTTTGGTAAGTCCATGTTGACCATTTCCAATGATTTCCTGTTCTTTAAGATGTTTGGAGACGAGATCCAGAACAAGTCGCTCCGTTACCTTCCCAGGGACGGAGGTGAGACTAATTGGCCCGTGGTTCCCTGGGTGCTCCTTCTTGCCCTTTTTGTAGACTGGAGTGATACTTGCCTTTCTCCAGTCCTCAGGCATCTCTCTGGTTCTGTATGACCTGTCAAAGATGATGGAGAATGGCTCAGCAATAACATCTGCCAGTTCTCTCAGCACTTGCGGGTTCATCCCTCCAGGACCCATGGATTTATGGATGTCTAGTTTGGCCCAGTGGTCTCTAACCCATTCCTCCTCTGCAGAAGTAAAATCTTCCTTTTTCCAGACTTTCCCCCTTGTCTCCAGGGTTGGACATTCATGGGAGACACTCACATCACCACAAAATTTAACTTGGAGCCTCAGGGATGCAGGTAAGAAAAAAGGTTTCTTTCCTTGTTTATTTTCTTTTTCTTTCTTTTTTTTTTTTTTTTTTTGTTTTGTTTTGTTTGTTTTTTCTTTTTTTTTTTGAAACCTTCAGGTCAAGAAAATTTAGTGCTTTTACTATTGATAAACAATGAATCATTTCTGAGAACGAGGACACGTGTGCAGCCAACCTTCCTCTAGTTACTTTCTTTTTTAATGATTTTTCAATGGGGACACAGAAACAGGAACTGGAACAGGCTGGAAGATGATGAAAGAGGAAGAGAAGTTGGCTTTTCCAATCAAAATTCTGCTGAAATTTGCCTTCATCTTCTGAGCAAAATCTGTGACCATTCCAGACTGATCATAGTGTTCTCCAACTACTATGGTTTGGGTTGTTTACATAAGCACAAAATCCTGTGCAGGATTTCAAAGTATTTTATGTGTAGCATGGTAGAAAAGATTTCTTTTCCTCCTCAGAATTGTAGAGCAAAATCCAGGAGCATTTTTGGAATAATTGTGGATAAGAAGTGATTGAGGCATATAATTGTAATCCTATTGATTTATCACAAAAGTCACAAAAAATAATTTGATGCAATTTCATAAATTTGATGATATATTGGGTGGCAGGAGATGACAAAGATGTCCCACGTTCTAGCAATGAAAACTTTGAATCATTTTTTTTACCTAATAGGCCTGATTTTGTAGGAGATACTGAGTCCCACTTATTCTAATGGCCACAGCTATTTCATTTGGTTGGACTGAAACCCAAGATGGTTAACTATTCAAGAATAGATGATGATTTAATACTTATTACAGTCACAGAGTCACAGAATGGTTGATGTTGGAACGGATCCCCTGGCCCAACTCTCCTGCTCAAGCAGGTACACCCAGTCACAACTGCCCGGGGCAGATGGCATTTGAAGATCTCCAAGGATGGAGGCTAAGCTGCCTCTCTGGGCAGCATGTACTCAATCATTCTCACAGTAAAAAAGTATTTCCTGTTTTTCAGAGAGAACTTCCTGTGTTTCATCTGGTCCTGTCACTGAGCACCACAGAGAAGAGCCTGGCTCCATCCTCTTTGCTCCCTCCTTTCAGGTATTTGTATTGATAAGATTCATCCCTGAGCCTTCTGTTCTTCAGGCCCATCCCTCAGCCTTTCCTTATAGGAGAGATGCTCCAGCCCCTTCATCATCTTTGTAGTCCTTTGTTAAGGATTCTTTCCAGTATGCCCATATCTCTCTTGTACCGGGGAGCACAGAACTGGACCCAGAACTCCAGTTGTAGCCTCACCAAGGCTTAGTAGAGAGGAAGGGTCACCTCACTTGATATGCTGGCAACACTGCCTAATGCAGCCCAGGATACCATTGGCTGCCTTTGTTGTAAAGGGACATCAGTGGCTTATCTTCAACTTGGTGTCTACCAGGACATGCAGGTCCTTTTCTGCAAAGCTGCCTTCCAAGTGGATGATCCCCAGAATATACACGTACCTGAGGTTGTTCCTCCCCATGTTCACATCGGGAGGATCTTTGATCTTTGCAGTTCTCCTGGTTAAACTTCAAAACATTCCTGCCATCCCATTTTCCCAGCCTGTTGAGGTCCTCCTGCATGCCAATGTGACCCTCTGGTGTATCAGCTAGTTGTGTGTCATAAGCAAACTTGCTGAGAGTACATTAAGTCCCATAGTCCAGATCATTAATGAAAATGTTTAACAGGAGCAGACTGAATATTGACCCTTGGGGTACACTGTTAGTTGCCAGCCTCAAACTAGATTTTGTGCTACTTAACACTGCACTCTGGGCCTGGATGCTCATCCAGATTTCAATCTACCTTAGTGTCTGCTCATCCAGCCCATAGTTTAACAGCTTTTCCATGAGCCTCTTATGGGGCTTAGTGTCAAAAGGCTTACTTAAGTCAAGGTAGACAATATCCACTGCTCTCCTAGTCTAACAAGCCAGTCATTTCATCATAGAAGGTTACCAGGTTGGTCAGGCATGACTTCCCATGCTGACTACTCCTGATGACTTTCCTGTCCCTCATGCCTGGAAATGGTTTCCAGGATTAGTTGCTCCATTGCCTTCCAAATGATTAAGGTGATGCTGACCAGCCTCTGGCACACTGAGTCCTCTTTATTTTCTTGGAGATAGGATTGACATTTGCTTCCCTCCGCTATTCTGGCACCCTTAACTAATAAGGCTGAGGCCTCTCTCACTGCTATTGTTATGTATATAACAAACGACCACAACAAAAAGCAACTCTTCACATTGTGATTTGGACAACAATGAGGTTGCTGGAACCAGAGCAGAACTTGCAAAGGCCAAGGACATCTTTTTCATTGGAACATAAGTATTTAATAAAGGCTCAGACTTCTACTGGTCTGCTATGTGGGTCATTCACGTTTTATGTTTTTGTTTCTAAATCTTCTTAAATCTGCTGGACTGGAAACTTTTTTAATTTATGGGTTAGACAAATAGTCTACTGGGAGAACTCTGACAGACGATTGATTCCCTAGGAGACTAACACTAACATTAATTTTGTTGAGAAATATGAGGGGAATCGGGACCGCGATAGAAGGGGAAGATGTATATATTATTAAAATGTTATGAACACCTAGATCAGCAATAACTGCAGAGCTTTCTCTATACTGGAAAAACTGAAGATATATCACAGGTAGAACTGAAGCCCTCCACTTCCTACATCTGATAAAATCTGATGGTTTTGTTAGAGAGAATTGAAGTGACACTCCTTTATGTGCTTGATTTTTGTTTCAATGAGAAGTGCCAAACAGAAGAGTTCTTGCCTTTCCTTTTTGGAGGTACTGATCTCTCCTCTAGTTTCTAGTGTTTACAAGTTATTCTACAGGAATAATTGCTTGTGGGATTTCTACCCATTTTTATGATTTTGTTGAATTTAGACAAAAGTATTCTAAGGTTATGGGGGATTCCTAGGTGGATTGCTAAAGTGATCCCCTAAGCCTATTTTCCCCATGCTTAAATGAAGGCTAAACCAACCTTTTTTTTTTCTTGGTGGCAGATTTTAATTTCTGAGATAAAGGTTATATTAATTTAAATCTCTCCAGAACAATAGCGTTATTATACAAACAGGACTCAAAGTTGTTATAAATCCCAGGCACATAACCTGAACATGTGCATGAATAAGTCAACAGCTGCATGCATGTCCATGCACACTCTCTCTTATTCTCCCTTTCTTTTTAGAATTCATTCTCCTCAACTCAATTGGTTTATGTTGTTTCAATATTTTAGTTGATTGCTATAGAGAAGGTTGTAAATATACACAATGAGCTTGCCAGGTACAGGAAATACACACATGCTTATTTTCTAAGAGACTAAATGTTTTCCATAAAGTCTCAGTAGCCAAATTACACAAGCCAACAACATAAATGCAAAGTGATGTGCTTTTTATCACTGTCTTTCTGAGGAAAATGTGGGTCCTATTTATTTATTTATTTCTTCATTTATTAATACTGTATCTGCAAACCACCTGCAATGGCAGCCTCTTCTGCAGACTGACTGGCACCCTGGTTTCTATGGCAACCAGGAATAAAAAAAGGGTGAAGTGAAATGAAAGCAGTGAATGCCTCACTTTACTGGTAGCAGGGAAAAAAAGGAGGCCTCATTTACATTCTGGTGTGTAAACCAGCTAAGTGATGTTTCCTGAATATTTTCTGATGGCTTGAAACTGCATATTCATGTGGAGTTTATATTTTTTTATTAGGACAGATCTAAAATTCCCCATAGCAATTTATCTGTACAAACTTGAGGTGGGGGAAAAACACAGATGAACAACTGGAATTTTTTGTTAATTATTCTGTCTGGTCTGAAAAGAAATAAAATGGATTATTAAATTATAATTACTAAAACAAGGGAGTTATTTGGAAAGTTTTCTTCATCTGTGACACAAATATGTTGTGATGAGGAAACATCTGCTAGGCTAAGTGACCCATTTCTAAACAAACAGTTTAGGAAAAGAGAGAAATCGAAATGCAAACAAAGCTTTTTTTAATATCTTAGACAATTCCTTTGACAATAACACATTCCAAGGGGATGTGCATATACTCTGAGGGTTAAACTTCTGCCTTTTGGTTTATTACTGCGCTCCATACAAACAGGGCCTTAATCCTGAGGCTTTGAGGTTCTGTGATGTTCTATGATGACAAAAGTGAACAATAATAAACATATACGTCAAAGTTCCTTACAAATAACAAAAAAAATGTATTTTTTATATAGAATTCATGAATCCCTTTGTTTCTAAGTGATTTAGAGGAGTATTATCTTAGGCTAAGAAAAGTGTCTTAATTTTAGAATTAATTTGTTTGTGACAAATCACTTAAAACATTTTAAAAAATAACTAATATGCTCAAACCACATTCCTGGCTTTAATTTTAGCCTTCTCATTAAGCAAGTTCCCAGACTCAGTCAGAAATCCAGAACTGCTATTCCCACTCTTTCAGGAGCAGGCTTTGGTCTACTAGGGTATGTCCAAGCTTGTAGAGTCTGGACGAACCAGGCATAGATGAAAATAGTGGTACAACAGCCCAAAGGGCACCTCAGCTGCTCCCAAGGTCAGAATGTCTGTCCTGAGCCTATAATGCAGCCAGGCTGCAGGCAGGAAATAGAGCAAGTTTGTTTGTGCTGCAGAGTTCAGTGTTTTTACCTCTGCTTTGAGCCAAGATTCACCTCACAATAGAAGTGACCTCTTCAGGAGAACCTTTGTCAGGACTTTTTTCCTGTTATACCTTCAATTCTGATTTTTCCTGCATGTGCTGGGCTCATCAAGCCCAATGCCAGTGATTCCCTTAGAAAACACATCCAGATTTTATTTCTTTACTCTTAATCAAGATGATTTCAGATTATATTTGTGATATTTGATACTTCTGTTTAAACCCATTCTACTGGAATCATGAGATTGCATGAAAATACTTGCTTAATTTTTTTTTTTTTTAAAGGAACTTCAAAGATACTGATCTGAAAATATGAAACTTAAAGACCTTGAAAACATGAAGTAAAGAATAATAAGAAAAAATGTAGGAATTAATGTATCTTGGTTTTCAAGGTAAATGCATAGATTTTTTTGAAAACATTCTGAGTCCCTCTGATCATGCATGGCTGCAGAAGATTAATTTTTTAAGGAAGAACTACTGGACTGTTTTTTTTTTTAGGGGAGAGTTTATAATTTTATTTTTCTGTGTGAATATATACAAAATATAAAAATATGTATTTATACATTTTTCTCATGACAGGCTTAATTACGTCACTATTGTATAGCAGTACAAACCTTGTTGATTTATTTGCAAGAATATCTTTCATTTTAGGTAGATAAATGCTCTGATAGTTATCAGCAAAGAGCAGATGGCTTCACAAAAGACGTTTGAAAGCTTCCTCCCTCCTGCCAGAAGCTTTTCACACTCTCACTTTGTCTGGCGTCAGAGGGATTCCTTGGTGACAGAGAGCTCTCTCCGTGCCCCGCTGCTTGTGGAAGTTCAGCCACATAACCAGATTTACACTGATTAATGCATTTGCTCGGCTCCAGTGGCTCCAACCCTTTAAGAGGACTAGCTCCCTGCATCCACCTCCGGAAGGGTATATATTCAGAGCATTAGAGTAGGTAGGTAGACTAGATGTTGACAGTGCATGAGCTCTGGGGGATAGATCTCAGAAAATATCTGGAGTTCAGTAGCTCCTGCGTGGGAGCCACAAGTCACCAGTGTGGCACCAGCACTAGGGAAAAACAGTCATGCAGAAAGGTCTGGAAGTGTTTGGCATGACTATTGGCGAGAGCGGATTTTTAGCAGGTCAGCCCAGGCCCAGTCCAAATCCAGTCTGGTCCAGTTCACTTCAAATGAACTGTGACAGAGTAGTCTGAGATGGTAGGGATCTCACGATTCCTCTTGCAGTTAGAGGATCTTTCTGGGTTATCACACCAAGCACTCACAGAGACACTAAATTCTAGACAACATAAACATGCAAAAAATCCCAAACCTGGAAGGTTTTTTGGTCATAGTCACTGTGTACTGTAAGAAACTGCCAAAACCAGCTTTAGCTTTGTTCATTAGATTGTTTTGGGGCCAAGAAAATTGTGTTCTCTGTCTACTGGTTTTTTAATCATGG
Organism: Thinocorus orbignyianus; assembly: GCA_013400375.1. Classification (NCBI taxonomy): domain Eukaryota; kingdom Metazoa; phylum Chordata; class Aves; order Ciconiiformes; family Thinocoridae; genus Thinocorus; species Thinocorus orbignyianus. Next base: position 668,934 of record VXBW01006646.1, on the reverse strand, counting down.
ACTTTGTTGCATGCTTATGTTGAAATGCTTCAAATATTAACACCATAATGCCATCATTATTTCTCATGGTTAAGTTAGCTTTTGCAATTGCAAAATTTTGGTTTCAGTGGGAGAGTACTGTGGATCAACTGTTTTATTTGACAAATATCTACAATGATTTTCAAACAGTATTATTTGAACCAGCTTTCTATCCCTGCCTCAGTAGTAAAACTGTATAATACAAATGCTGATGGAAAAATTGGATGGATTTTTGTTCTGGAGAAAGCAGTGTATTTTCTGGCAAGATATGACTAGTAGAAGGAACTCATTATTCTCTTGCACATTGTAAAATATACATCTGTCTACTCCTGTCTGCCATATCTCTGGAAAGAAAATTTTAAGTGACAGGATATACCTCCTTTGTCCTTTTTGTCTTATTTTTTCTAGTGTTGCTCAAGCAACTGGTTCTGCTAGAACTGTAAAATATCAAATCCCTGAAGAGCTGGAAACAACTAGAGATTATGCTCTAAAAAGAAGAGAGGAAAACCCTTTTCCTTTCCTCAAAACAAGGAGTTTTTTTCCTAAGACTGTGGGATTCTACGGAACTATCAAGGAACTAGGCAATCCTCCATGTATTTTTAAATGGACACAAACATATAATGATACTGTGATCATCCATGTGTTACATGATGGACCCTGTCAATATAAGCACCTGTAGGCAGAATATTCTGTATCACTAACAAAAACTACAAACACTACACAGGTCTGAAGCACATATTGGCAAGATTTCTTGTGATTTTGACTTAGCATCATAGCTGGGGTTCTCTGAACATACGTGTTTGCTTCCTTTTTCCAAGTGGGACACACAACCTGTGTTTCTAAACTGGAGATCCCAGGCATTAAAGTCACTACAGTCTTTTAATAACTTTTAAATTTCTTTAATTTTGTCCTTTCTTGAAGAAAACAGAGGCAGGCTATGGTGCTGGGACAGACGGAATTTTCAAAGTGAGAAGTGTGAAAGTAGTGCCAATACAACACAAAGTACATTTATCTCCTTTTCCCCCCCGCTGGCTTCTGCTCAGGCCTTGGTCATAGCAACATCGGTTGCAATAAGCTGCACCTGGACTTTGGGGGATGGCTGGTAACATAGCCAAAACACTGTGGGGAGTGGGGACTGTTCACATGAAAATATGACTATAGTTCAATTATCTTACAGTATAAATAATGGACAGCCCAAGAGCCCTTTGAGCTCTCCGGTATGGCAGCGGGCTGCACGCCAGGATCTCCCCTTTTGTGAGGACGCTCGCTTAAGGTTCTACTCCTCGAGGTTGAGAGATTCCTTACCACAACAGATTCTCGGTAAGTGACTAATAGCATGCTAAAACTTTGAAATCTTAGCTAAGTAATATAAGGGATTGATTGCGCATATATAATCCTTTAGACATAAACCGTTGACCAAGTCTGGGACTAGGATTGGATCCAGCCACACCTAGACTCCTCTCTGAGAAGGAGTTTAGAAAGCAAGGGGGTCCTTTCTGAACGTCGTGACTCAACGGGAGGGTCTCTCTGACAGTTTGTCTGACCCTGTCCTCTATGCAGTAAATACACAAGTGTACCTTGGCATCGAATCTCGTAAAACACTGTTGTATTCACTATTAATTTTGTTAAATTTGTGTTTCACCTTAATAAATATTTCATTACTTCTCTCTTACGAGTGAAATCAATCACTCCGTGTCTGACAGCCATGGAAAGGTAAGTGTTTGGTGTGACCAGCCTTACTTTTGAGTGGTGGGGCTCTGTTAAACTGAAGTTACATCATGTTCACCTGGCGTGGTCAGTTCAACGGTTTTCATTGTAAGTTGTTTTAAAAACATATGAAATTAGAATGTCAAACACCCATCTGAGGAACAATGAAGTTAAAAGTGAATAAATGGCCTCTTATTTACGCCTATCTCTCTTTTGTAGAAATGTACAATGAAACTTGGTGGTGGTCCTTTAAATACTTGACTGAATGTCCCAGAAACTGAGTGTCTGGAGGCACATGGAGCAGCTTTGCCAAGTGAGGAAGTGCCTTCTTCCACTCACAATATGGTGGTGGCTTTACATTGCTGTGGATTGCACTCTCAATACTGCCTAAGGATAAATGAGAGAGCCATCTGCTGTTATGAGCTGTGTGCCTGGTATAAAGTCTGGACAAACTCCTGGGTCTGTAGTCAACCTGTATCTTCATCACTCCTGGCTCAATGCAGCCAAGTTTTGATAGTTACCACCATTTCCTACCCTATTCATAAGCCATGAAAACTCTCTCCCTGCATCTACAACTTCATCATTGTGCTCAGAGTTCTCTCAGTCTTTTTATTCACCAAACTTAGCAGGGCATCGTCCTAACTTCCACACATTTCCTCACTATCTTATTTTAAACTTTCTGCTGGGACTGTCTCAATATTCAGGTTAGACTGTTTACTATCCTCTTTTGCCATAGTTCTCAGTTCACATTCCCTCAGTAGTGTGGAGTAAGAGAGATTCACTATTTGTTTCTGTTTGTATGACATCTTTAGTGTATTTCACAAGGGATGCTCTGAGACAGATTTATTTCCCCTCGGGTCACAGTTCAGGATCCTGAACAATCTTTTGGTAAAAAGGTGGAGTTTGACAGTTTGCTAAATGAATTGTAGGTACCAACCTCACATTTGTGTTCCAAATTTTGTAACTCAATGAATTCACAGAAAAGATAGCAGTGCCTTGCAATCCTGCTAAAAGATGTATAGGAAACTCCTCACAAATTAGTCCCCTCAAAAAAATTAAACAAAATGTTTTTTCACACCTAGGTGATCAGAATATTGGTTTCATGTCTTTCCTTATTAAAATAATAAATTTTTAATAAGTTTAAAAGAATGTTTCCCTTCAGGAGGAGGAAGGAAATAAGGAAGGAAGGGAAAATATTTAAAACTTTTAAGCTCTTGAGGTAGCTTTGATTTACATTATCTGGTTATCTTACTCCAACTGCTGAAAAACTCCTCTTGGGAATGAAGGGATAAATTGTGGAAGTTGCGAATGAAGGTAGAAAACTGGCATAGTCTTAATTGTAAACATAGCTGTTGCACACCGTATTTAAAAAACATACCCTCTTCTCCTGGAAGACTCTGTGTCTCCTGCCCTGTACCACAGAAAGAAAGATTTTATTTTTATTTCTGTCAAAAATGGCAGTCCATTTCAGTTCTTGGAGTGTAATTTCCATTACTTCATCATCATCATTATCCAAGATCCAAAATGATTCCATTTGTCCTTTCTTTGATAAACCACATGTGTGATACTGCTGCCCTGAAATGGCAAACTTGAATTACAAACTTCATAGCTGTAACACAGATATACACTGGAAACCTGGAACCGAGGTTGCTTCAAGCCTGATCTACTATCCACACAACATGCTGCCCTTCAACTTGTCAACAATATTTAGAAAACCCTTGGCAGTAGACATGGATCATGTATGTCATTAACACTTAGACAACTGACTAGTCAAAGAAAAAACCTAGCAGGAGGTATAAGAATAAATCGATGTCTTTGTTTCTTCTACTCAATTACCCTTATTGCAAATGAAAGACCAGCTCAGCTTCAAACAAGACTGTAAAGTTTTCTTGAATAAAACTTGCTCTCCAGGACAGGAGAAAATGTGCTTATTTTCTAAGATTACAAACTCGATTTTCCCTGATTTGCAATTACTGATGAGCTTTTGAATATGAGGCAGCTTTTGGCTGTCTTCTGGGTCACATGGCATGAGGCACCTCGGTTTCCACATGAAAGACTCCACCTTCATTGCTTGGTCACAGCAGACTGTGCCCAGCAGGCAGAGGCTAGAGATGATGATTTCATCGATGGGGTTGCTTCCCTGCTTTGCAGCTGGCAGAAAATCATGAGCTCCTTTCTCTCTGCCTTACTTTCTCCTCCTTGTAAGCAAGTAGTAACACACGCATCATTACTGGGAAGTCCATTTGCTTGAAGTCCATGGTGCTTACTCTGCCCTTTCTCCTCCTAGGAGAGGTGAGACATTCCTAAAACACAAGTTGTCTTCTGCAACCTAAATTTTCAATTAATTTCTCTCATCAAGAATCAAATATAGAAAAAATTCCTGGATAACTGTTCTTCAAGTGTTTCCAAAAAAAAATAAAACCAAACAAAAAAACCCCGACCAACAAAAAAAAAAAAACAACCCCAAACCCCGCAACTCTGTAACACATTCCAATAAGTTGCCAGACTGCCCTTTTCCTGCTATATTTCTTTTCTATGCTTTCAGTAGAACTGGAAGTATTACCTTGCAATCTTACGCCTTGAATGTTTCTGTTACTAAATAGGTGTAGCCCCCTCCCAATAAATCAGTTTAGCATGATCTTATGCTTTTTTTTTTTTAAATCTTTCTATCGCAATACAACACTTGTCAATAGCTCTGTCTCCCACTCAGTGCTAGACCTCAGGCAAAGCTTACTTTCTTGCAAGTCTTGATGAGCACATCAGATCTAACACATTTGCTGGGATACTCTTCTCCTTCTTTCTTTCTCCCATTTATACTGCACGACTGCTCTGAGCGTAAGCAAAGTAGGTAGCTTCCCGGGGCATCAGGCTGTACGGAATTAGATTGCTGCTGTTGCCCTCAAGCTTACTTTGCCTTTGCCAAATATCTGGAAATCCCTCAGTTTGCTGGGGGTACTGCCCTTCAGGGAGTGTGCGGTGGATCCTGCACCAGTGACAGCGGGACTGGTGAGCTTTGATTCTTGGCTATGCCCCCTGTAGTAGGCATTGACCAGAACTGAAGCTTACTTTTGCTCTCAGTACTCAGCTTCTCTGCTGTTTTCCCTGACCAAAAGCAATAGCTGTACTCTATCCTAGGGCTGCACTTAAACTTCACCATGCTGTGCTAAGTAGGTCAGCATTTTGATTATCTTTGAAGATTTTGGTTTTTGTCTGTTTATTCACCAAATTTCATTATTGCCAAAACAGCGAAGAAAGGTCCCTGTAGCAAAAGCCACAACGGTTTTTGCAAATAAAGGAACTTGAGATAGATGCTTAGTTTGGAAAACTTCTGTATGAGTGGATGTGATTTTGACAATATAGCAAAACCTGGCAACATTACATATGCTAGGGTACTTCTAATTATGACATTTATGTTGCTGCAAATGGTTTTATATAAACATACATACCTACATATACATATATACACACATAGTTATTTAAACAGAAGAATGGCAAATGGAGAGAAAGAAGACATTCACAAACAGCTGTAAGTGAGGTAATATGATTCTTGATGAATAACAGCATTATGGATTCTTGCAAAACTACAGCTGGAGCCAAGCAAAATGCCAGAGATTCTCCTCTTTCTTTTACACTGATATTTGTTATATGAGATTACATGTTAAGGACCAGTTGCTAGTATCCTAAACTGGTGAGACTGACTTTAGAACAGAGGAGGGGAGCCAAGAAAATATGATTTTTAGAGGTGTAACTAGAAGTAGTATTTGTGCACTATTTAGTATCTTGATCAGGGGATTTCAACCCCAACTTTGGGTTGCGCATGGGATTGTGGACATTTTTTCTCCCTGGCATGCACTCTGCTATAAAATTGTAAAATCTAAGTATAAAGTTGATTTAAAAAGAATCCAAGCTGCTCCATGCTTCTAGGAGAACAGAATCTTCTACTACAATAACAGATCTCTATTCATATTTCTGATGAAATTCCATCATAATGATGAGTTATATTGGTGATGCGTTACATTTATTTTAAGTTCCATGGACTCAGTTATTTGTTAAGTTGTTCTGTTAAACCATTACAATCCAACAGAGTATATGCAATTATAAATACTTTCAACACCAGACTTTTATATCCTGATTTCAACAGGGAATGACAAATGAATTTCAAAACAAATGCATCCAGGTGAGTTGCTACTGTGCTTCTAAACCACCTATGATTTTATTATGAAATGATATTATATATTTACCAGCCACACAATTATATACCATCCTGCTACAGCATTAGCCTGCAAGCATCTGCAGGGGACTGTGTTGTTATTGAAATGAGCAGACTAAGCACAGTTAACCAGGGAAACATTTCAGGTATTCATTTAGCAGTAGTACTCAGAAGAAGTTTTAATGATGATTGTGAGTGCAATGTGACAGTTGTGGCACAGTCCTTACAAGAAAAATTTTGGAGTGCCATTTTGGACACATGACCTCTCTGCTAATGTAGTGAAGGCTGGGTTTAACAGTAATAGGCAATTCCCCGCAATTCCTGCCTGGAGCTGTCTATACACTGTGCAGATCACTGAAAGAGTGGGAAATGCCAGAAGTTATTGCGTTAGAAAAGGACACGGCATCTGGCTAGATTATCTCCTAACTTTTATCCGTTTTGTCAGCCCAGCCAACAAGGTGGCAATCACAGGTTTTTAAAAATGAATATTGCATATATTTTTAAAAGGATAGTTATTTACAGTTTATGAAAAATACATGATTCTTTTTGCTTGATATAAGTCCTTTCATCAATATTGGTCTAAGCTTACTAGTACTTTTCTTGATTTGGAATGTCCTTTTTCAAGGCAGACCTAAGAAAAGATTTTTTCTGTCTTAGAGATCGGTGGCTACAGATGTCCCTCATTCAGAATGGTATTTTCTATTGTGCAGAACTGCAATTATTCATTTCATGCGCTACTCTTATTTCAAACTTCTCTCTGTACTATCTTTTGCTTAATACTATGTTGGTAGATGCAATCATGTTTGAAGTTACTGGTACTGGAGGAAAATATTGACCAATCCTGGTACACAGACTTGCAAATAAACAAGTCTTTTAAAGCTACTGCACTAGGAAAAAATTGCCTTAACAATCCAGAGTACATCAGTACAATCTTTAAAAAACGCAAACTTTGCAGTGAAACATTAGGCAAACTTCCAAAATGTGTTACAAAAAGGTCATTTGAAAACATCATCTCTCTTACCATTTAAACTATGTGAGCAATGGAATTCCCCTATTTCACTGCCAGCTCTCTTGAGTCGTAAGAAATAAAGAGTGGAGAAAATATTTTGTTAATAACGTGTTTCCATTGAAAATGCTATCAACAGCATCAAGAGCGGTGCCAACAACTTGAAGTATAACCTTCCCCCCGTTGCTGCCCACATGCAGCAGGAATGCATCCCTCTCCCCACGTCTGTCCAGATGCTCATTGCAATATGATGAGCCCTCCACAAGTATCCATTGTACCGTAATGAGCATCACCACCCTCCCACAGAGAAAACTCATCAGATGAGGGTGTGGGAGGACTGTGAGCAGCACTATAACCGTGACTGTTTGTGCTAGGCACGGAGATTGATACTGAAACTGTTTTCCAGCATGAAGGGGAAGCTGTGTAACAGCCATTATGGCACAGACTCCTCAAGCTTTCCAAAATATTATTGTTTTTCTAATATTTCTGAGATACCCAGGCAGAACCATTTTCCTATGGGACTGTTCTCCTTGGTTCTGAAAGAGAGGGCTATGAGAAAAACTTGAATTTATTGTGTAAAAATACTGGGGTTTGTTTTGTAGTCAATTTATGTTTATCACATATGAGTGGGAGTCTGGGTAACACAGCAAAGATTGTTCCCAGAATAAAATAGAGTCATCTTGTCTACTGGATACTCTGATCCATAAGTTAGCCAGTCAAAACAGGTTTTTTTTTTTTATAAATCAATTCTTGGAGACCTGCAGTGATGGTCTGTTACCATCTAAAATTGCAACTCTTACTGTAATTTAAATGTCCGCTGTATTTTTCTCAAGCAATCCCAAAGTGACTGTAGCTCAAATATATTTTCTGTATCTTCATGTAAGCTTTTCTAAGGTGACCTACCTACTGTCTGTGTAAATGCCTCATCTCCGTTGTTTTTACAGATGACAGAAAGGAGGACTTTGGGCCATACATTTACTGATATTTTTGAAATAGACATATTTGAGAACTCCTTTGTAGGTATGTAGGTATGAAGGGTGGCTTGCATATACACTGCTGACCCTCTCTGGTACATTCTGGCAACATTCACATTAAAATTCTTGAGGGTCAGGACCCATAGAGTGGCCATTGGCTTTTAATAACTGTATGGTTTTCTTTTCAGTCCAAAGTCTCCAGAACAATAAAAACTGTTGCAATCTACCAAAACTGTGTGGCTTTTTGCAGAAAATGTTTCTCATGTCCTGAGATACTGAGCATGAGGACAAGTTGGGATGTTGGAGTCACAAGTGTCTCCAGGAAACTGGGGCTGTCATGGATTAGCAGTCCTTAGTAGTTTTCTATTATCTAAGGCCAGCCTCTCTCCCAAATAGGAGCTGACTAAGCTCAAAAGGTGCCCAGAAGACATTTAGCAGGTCTACAAAGATAACTAGGCAGTAAAAAAGAAGAGTGAGACAAACTGGAGTTCCATGGTGGGTTAGGCGAAATGGCTTTCTTTACTTGGACTGTGGGACCTTTCAGTTTCATTAGAAAACAGGCCCTCTCTTGAGGGCTCAGATGAGTGCCTATACGAGTTAAAGTTGAGCAGAAAAGTTAATGCAAATTCAGTCTTGTAATGTGGCACAGAAATGACAGTAGCGGGCTTGGCTTCTTTCAACCAAGGCTATGACAGGTCCTTCAAAAAAGATAAATTGGGCACAAGAAAAGGACTGCTAGGAGGCCTCAGATCTCCTTAATGCCCCATTACTCAAAAGGCAGATGCCAAAGATGTTTTAATGAACCAATTAGCATCAATGTTGTTAACCTGCTCCTTACTTCTCATGTTCAGAGGTGTACAACTACGCACCTCCTGGAGATCTCCTCTCCTGTTGAGCAATAATTGCTGTTTGATCAGCGTATTGATCTCAGACTTCTTACTTGGTGGGTCATCATATACTTATCCACCAATGTTACGTAAATAGAGGTTGATTTGATTTGCTATCTAGTAATCAATAACTGGATAAAGCAGCAGTTGATCTTTTTTAAGCACACAGTGTTGAATGGGGCTGAGTTACCAAACTACACAACTCCAGTCACTTTCTCAAGGTACTAATCTATAGTAAAAATAGCACACAGCAGAAATCAAACAGCATGAAATAGGATGTTCCACTGTATTGAATAATTTCTCTATACAGCATCAGTAACATTTAGAATAGTGAAAAGATGTATACAACTGTGGCAAAAGAAAGATGTTTATGCTCCTTTGGCCTGCACGCACTGAGTCTGACAGCCTGTTTATATCCCTTTCTGCACTCTGTTGACTTCCTAAAGAAAGAGCAACATGAGAAGTATTGACAATGGGCAAACAAGAAAAAGCAGTTATTTGTGAGTATCTATTCAAAGATAGTTCATTTTAACTAAATCCAATTTGGTTTCATTTATCAGTACATTTGTGTTAATTTCTCATACTAAAGATTTAAGTTGCTCTACTGGCAACATCAGTGAAAAGCAGATTTCAATAATTTGTTGAACCTAAGTGTCAAATTCTCTATTTACAACCGTATTGTAAATCAGCAATCAAAGTGCAATAATGATTAATTAGGAAAGCCTGGAACAGGCAGGATAGCTGTTTTCCTGGGTGGATGAAGAAGCTGGAGGATGTTTTCAAGAACAAAACCCCTCATATTAAGTACAATTATGCACATCAAATTCATTGCATGATGCTATGGCTGAACCTCAGGATTCCTAATTCCCTGGTAACTGTATGCCAAGCATATTAAATTTTGCTGGGAGTCAGGTTAGAAGGGCTTTAGTACTGGTTTGATGAGTAGCCTGCTCTGTGACCTTGCATGATTCACTCTACCTTTATTTTATATGTATTATTTATTAGTTTATGACATATGTCCTTTGCAGCAAAGAAATTGTGTTGGATTCAGGAAAGGACTAGGATACCTGAAACACCACTGCCCAGAGAGGAATCTCTGGCGGCATCCAGCCTTCACTGGAGGAAACACAGGGTCAGTCCCAGCAACGGGGATGGAGAGTCCCTGAGGGTACTGTTGTGTTCCTGCTCTGCTCTCCTCTCAGAGCCCACACGTTTTGAATTATACCTTGTGGGTTAGCCCAAGAACACACAAGGTCCTACTGGATCATGGTCTTGGAGTTTGTTGTGGTAGGCTTGCGTGGAGTAGAAGGCAAGGAGACCCAGTTTCAGCATAGGCCTTGTGGTAACATGGGAACACAGAGATGAAGCAACAGTAGGATTTTTTTTTTTTTGAGGGCAAACAGGCATTAATATGTGACTTACAGAAGTAACTAGCAGAACACAGACTGGCTGACTAAACAACTTCCAGAGTGGAATAACCTTAATGAAAAATATTACTGCAACATCATTGTTCTTTAGATGGCACATTTGATGAAGGACAGTTTGTTCTAACAACATTATGTTACTCATCATTTTGATGTAATATATCAAAACCTACTTAGAATGCAGTGAAATAGGAAGCCTATAAGCAAAATATTAAGTGGACCTGTCAGCCACCTGTATGCTGTTTTGGAAGCATGGAACAGATTTGAAAAACGCAGCTCAGAACTGACAGTACTTCATTCCCAGTAATCAGAATCAGCCTGCAAAGAAGCACGTAGCTTCAAATCAAAACAATCTATCATAATACGGGTGTAACAAGATATACTGATGATCTTGATCTACAAGATTTACAGAGAATTGGACAAGTGGGTGCTTCAGGAAAGAGATTTTTGTAGGGAAATGTGTCTTTGCTGAGCTTTCAGTTTAGCTTTTCTCAGCTGAGCTGAAATCTGTCTTTGCCACTCTGATTTTAGATTGTTAAATAACAAGCACTATCATTTTATGCATCCAGCAAGGTCTCTGTATGCCTAACATATTTCAGATCTTCATAAATTTGTCACCTGCTGAAAACTTGTATAATTAACATCTTTGGGTAGTACTTACACTCTGGCATTTCTTAGGCATCAAAATGAAAAATTTCCAAATGAATGTAGAAAAAATATTTGCTCACTTTCCTTTTAGCTTGCCTGGATGTAACTCATAGTTATTGGCTAATTACTTATCAGAAGTTAATACACAATAAAGAATAATTTTTAAGTTGTTTTAGATTATATGATTGTGAGCGTGTAAAGCCAGAATAGATATAATAAATGAAAACAACCAGTGAGAGGAAATTTTCCCAAGTAGCAAAACTGCATCTCCTTGGTTCAAGCTATTCAGGCCCTTGGGTGGTGCTCCACTTTAGTTTTTAGGTGCCAGATCTGATAACAGAGTCTGTGTCCAAGAGCTGGGGGAACATGAAGAAAGTGGTGGCCCTGGCATTCACTGGCTTGTGATGGAAGGTGAGACAGCCTCTGGTGACCACACCACAAATTTAAGAAGTAGAGAGCTCAGTTTCAGATTTTCTGCAGTTTCAGGTAATTGGAACTGGGACTTTTCCAGTCAAAGGAAAGTTAGAGAAGGAGAAATCCAAGTTTTATTCCCTAGGTTGAGCAGACCTGGAGAACAAATCTCCCCCTTCCTGTGCAAATGTTCTAAGCATTCAGTTCATGTGCTAAAATGAGGACAAGGGTGGTCATTACCATCAGACGGGTCCTCTCTTCAGAGGTGTATTTAAAGCAGTTTTCACTGAGTTTGTGAGGAGTTTGATCCTTTCATGTGTTACACATGAATGAAGCATGCTTTCTTGGATTGATTTCCTCTGGTGGGTTTAAGTATGACTTTGTTTAGTCTCTGGTTCCTCAAGGGGTTTAGCAGAAGCTAAGTGCCTGACAGCTGCTGACCCTGGGCTATATTTTAGTCAAGGGTGCAAAAACATTTTGGATCAAGAGATGAGATGCCTAGTAGTGGCAAAACCCTCCAGGGAAAGAATTGGGAGAATATTTTTGGATGAGGCACTTTTATTTGGATCTAGATTTTCCTTCTGGGGACCTGACTTTCAATTCACCTTTGATACATACTAGACTAACTGTTTTTCTTGTCTTGAGATTAATTTAAATTCTCACTCATCTTTGATTTTAGTTCTATGATCTATTTTTGGTTTAAAGACACAGGTTCATAGCTGTAACCAAATCTTATGTGCTACGGTTATGCTTCAGTGATTATAAAACAGCATGTTCTGTCAGGAAAGCAAATGGTAGCTGCTGACCCAGTTGTAACAGCAAATTAAACAAGCTAACAGCAAATATTTAATTTCTCTCTCTCCCTCTCTCTTTTTTTTTTTTTTTTTTTAACTTTTGTGCTTTCAGAGTAAATATATCATGTAACTGAGAAACAGCTTAATGAGCCTCCCATTCCTCTTTGTCAGGATGCACAAGCAATGCTAGGAGAAGTAATTGAGATACCTCCAAAGAACTACATGGAGGTTACTCTTTTCAAAGTCCTGAGCTTAATAGTTGCCAGTTTGAGGTCAGTGGCAGGGGCTGAACTTCAGCTTCTTCGGTTACCCCTGGAGCAAGCAAGTTGGATCTATTTGTGGTTTCCTGTTAACTTCCACCAGGCAGAATATTTGGGAAATTTGTGTGATCTTCCATTCTCATGAAGAGCTGTAAACTCTTCTTCAGAGTCTTTTTGCCCACATCTTAGGAGCAGAGGCTATCTCCTACTCTGATTTCCCTGCAGTGCTCACCTTGTGCAGAAAATGATTTAAATGTCTATCTCAGAGGGAATTGAAAGGGAGCTGCCAGAGTGATTTATGCTGGAGAAAAGGAGGAGAAAGTAGAATAACCACAGAAGATGTAGATAGGAAAAGGGGATGAATAAATCTGAATGTATGTGTGTAAATTGTTTGATTTTGCTCTGTCCATATACATATATATAGATATATATATATAGCTTTTGACTGCTTGTAACATCAGCACAGAGAAATGGATCTGAGGTTCCTGTAGGCAAGGCTGGTTCACCTGGCAGTGCTGTCATTACCAGACTTAGTCTCTCCAAATAAAAGGGAAAAGGTGCTATGTTTTCTTCCACGTGTTAAGCAGACCTCTAGAGAGTTCCATATTTCAGGCTCCATGAAAAGCTGAGCACGTCTTTATCGGCTGGCAATAGGGCTGCTGGGCCAGCCTGCCCTGCCCTGTGCCAATGCACGCGTATCCTGGGTGTCCTCCACCCACCTCTGAGGCAAGTGCTAATGTGTAATGTTGCAGAAGGGAGTGTGTGGTCACAGTGGATCACACTGTTCCATTTGGTTGACAGCTGAGAGCTGTCTAGCATAATCAGGATGAATCCATTACTCAGACAGGCTACACATGAATCTGCATTGATTTGTCTGATAGCCTTGAATAGATTACTCATCTCTTGATGCAAAAAAGAATAGATAAGATTTCCTGTTATTTGCTTTATTTTACATTTCCTTTTTTTTTATTTTATTTTATATTATTATTATGTTTTCTTTGCTGTATTTCTTATTCTTCCCTAGTTATTTTTTATTTCCTTTTATACTTCTTAAAGGTGTTCCATCAGAACATGGCTGGCTTGGCATAATTACATTTTTTGGGGTTGTTGTTTTTTTTTTTTTCCTCTCTTTTTTCTATCAGACTTTTTTCTAAATAATTCTCTGTGCTGCCCCAAAGCAGTGTAATTTTCTGCCACCCCAAATCACAGCTTTTGTCAGAAAACTCTTTTTTCCATGCCCAAATTGTCATGTCCAAATTTTTATATTCCACAATGATGACTGAAATAAAGAAGAATCAATACCAGAGGAAAAAAGGTAATCTTAGACGAACAAAGTCACTGTTGACGAGATTAGTTTCTCTGGTCAGGAAGAATGAAGCTACTCAGGGTAGGAAAATACATCAGGTTCGTATTTCATCTTCTGTTCTTACCTTAAGTATCTTTGAGTTTCCTTTTATATTTTCTTTTCAATACACAGTGATGTCTACAGTTTTTTTTGCACAAGGCCCTTGCCTTTCCTCTGGATGACCCCTTGATGTGCACTTCTCCAGTGAGATATAGAAGGAACCAGCCCAAATAGCAGTGGTTAGGGACTTCCTGAAGTCATAACATGTAACGTGTGGTTCTAATAGAACTTCTAGTTGAAGAAAGACCTCTTCCCTCCTTTCTGAAAAAAGTGTCTGCTGGGCTGATGTCCATCAGGCACTCCATCTTGAGTGCCTCGGTCCGTGTGTGACAGAAATCCACAAATCCAGTATTTTGCCCACCCTAACTCCTGGACAGGATGGCACCTCCTGGGACGCAGAAGAATTTTAAGTCCCTCTCTCCACTCTGGTTCTTTCTCCCTCGTTCAGCACTGACTCTTAACACCAGCAGAAACCTCCCAGCTTTCACAAGCCCAGCTCCTGAACATGCTTTTCTGAACCTGTGCACATTAACTTGGTGGAGGAGAGGCTGCCTGTGATATTGCATTTGAACAACACTTAATATATAGTGGCCTGCTGGCATTCAAGCAGTACAGCTTAACAGTGGTTACCAGGAAAGAGACTTCCCAACCTGAAAATCTAATTTCTAATTGCTAGCATCAAGGAAATAGTTCAGTAGTTGTACTGATTGGAGCCCATGATTTGAAATTCTGCATTTTTCAGGGTCCAAACATTTTTCAGCCCTGTATGAAGGGATTTTACCTCTTT
>VXBW01006646.1:633304-654383 GCA_013400375.1 Thinocorus orbignyianus | reverse complement strand
TTTTTTTTTTTTTTTTTTTTTGCATGGATGTTTCTCACAGCAGCTGGAATATGGATTTCCACATTTATGTTCATGGTTTACAGTAGAAAAAAACAGAAAAAAACAAGGCAAAGGAAGATACAGTAATTAGCTGGATGTTCTCCAGGAACTGTCACATAACTTTGCTGTCACAGCAAGTGTCTGTGTGGAAATTAATTTCCTGCTAAGCATCAAACACTGTCTACTCTATCAAGTGATTTACACAACTTTTTTATACCTGCATATACAAGTAGTAGTTACTCTTTTCTTCAGTAGTTAGTCCTATCAGAATATGTATTTTGCTAGAGTAACTTGTCTACCCTGCTTTACATTCTAGAATTGACAACATTTCAGTTGTTATTTTACAATGTCAAGAAAATAATACATATATTTTCATTACTAAAATGTCTTAATGAATTAAAGTACTAATACAAACATCAGTCACTCATATTGCTGAATGAAAAAGTTGTCACTGAAAAATACTAAAGTGAAGAAGGAACTGTAAAGCATGACTGTCAGTACTCATTAACAACGAGCATGCAAAGCATCTGCTTCACTTTACAGCATCTCCATAAGAAGAACCAAAAAATATCAACACAGAAACATTAATAAAATGAAAGAGGTTTGGGAATAATTCCGTCTGGCCCAGTTACCTAATTAGCACTTTTATCTGCAAATAGCTCTAAAAATCTTCTCTGGTAGGTAAAACGGGTATATCAGTTGCTACTTTTATCGCTTCACTAAGTTGCAACAAAAAAAGGTCATGCTCTGATTCTTTCATCTGCCTTGAGTCTCTATCCCCTCATTTTTTATATCATTTCCAAGTCAGAGGCTCTGACAATAGCTGATACGGCTTATCTACAAATACTCTTCCTATTTCAGCATCTTGGAAAAAACAGTTCAGTTTAATAAAGAGATCTCTCTTGCCAGTGTTTTCCAAGATTAATTAAATTCTCTTTTTCTTGTACTTTACCACATATCAAGAGGGCTTTGGTATTAAATACCACCCCATCCTCCCTGTTTTCCTCCTGGATACTGTATTTTACAGCTGGTGGCCATTCCATGATAAGACCTACGTTCAATTATTTGTGAGGGCATCTTGGTTACTTTTAGCTCCTCTCAGTGCTCGATGCAATAACTGGATTGATGGCACTGAAGACATTTGGTTTCCTGTGCTAGTTTAGCTCTTGGTCAGAAATGTCAGGTTCAGAACTTTACTAAAAGGAATGCGGGCCATGATTCCCCTTTGAAAGGATTGTTCCAGACGAATCCATGATGTATGTTTGGATAAAAATGAGGATTAAGTTATGACCCAACCCGTCCCAGTTCTTCTGCTGATCTCTTAAGGTAGCAGAAAGATAGTAAACGTACTTTAGAGTTTCCTACAAAATTTAACTATTTTTACAGGTAATTTCATCTCTGTACAGAATTCGTATCTTGCAGATTCAAGACTTTATAGGTACAGATGTCAAAATTGAGTCCATCTGGGAAATTTATAACAGTATTTTGTAGGTTGTCAGTACTGTTAACATAAGTTCCAAGGGCATGATAAAACTTCCGCTGTTCATCAGGTGATCAGCCCATGCCCTTGTGCCATTGCAAACTTTACTATTCAGTGTCTAAGTACCTGAGCAGCAAGCTACTAGCATACCATGAACATACTGCTTTAAAAAAAATTAAATCAAATAATAAAAGGAAACTACTCAGAAACATAAAATGTATTTCTCCTCCTCTGGCCACCTTCTTCTCCTTGGGAAAACATCAAAGAAGTTGAAAATGTTGCTTTTCAGCCTATATGGCCATGAGGCTTTTCTGTGTTGCTCAAAACTTCTAATTGCAATCACACAGTTCCCTCCCCTAAAACTAAACAAAGAATGATCCTCTTCTTTCATGCATAGAGTCCTTTTTATTTCTGCTGGCATTTGACTTAGAGAGTACTTGTATAAAATCGTTGATGAGATTCATAGGGAAGCAGTGAAAATGCTCTATATTTTTTCATTTCAACTGAACAGAGAGGTGAACAAAGGCATGAATATTTTTCCTCTGATGTACATGTATGGTTTAGTTTAATATGGTGCCAGCCTCGCAGCAACATTCTTCCTTTCCCAGAAATCAATAGAGAGCCCTCTGTACTATTGGGATAGAGCTGCCAAGGGGTGAAGAACTATATCTAATGACAGAGGAATCAAACAGGAGGTAGGGTTGAACAGAGGAGGTGCTCCATGGAAGTTGTCATGGAGCTCGTTGCCTAAAGGATACTGCAAATGCTGAAGTATATCTGGGCCCCAGACAACAGTAGGTGAGTTCCAGAAAGAGAAAACTAGGGTCAAGTAGCTGTAAAGTGGCCTTAAAGAGGCTCGTCTTTGGCAGACATTTGCAAGACAGATGAAGCCTTAGGTTGAACAGAAAATATCTAAGGTATTCATGCTCTTTAGGAATTATTGGTTGCTGTAGTGATTGATGGAAAATGGGATTTTATGTGAGTTCATGATGGAGCCACCCCCATATCTTTATTGCTTTCTTTGAGGGTCACAGTGGTACACAAACACCCTTGGAATCAGAGGAATTCAAAG
Source organism: Thinocorus orbignyianus (assembly GCA_013400375.1). Classification (NCBI taxonomy): domain Eukaryota; kingdom Metazoa; phylum Chordata; class Aves; order Ciconiiformes; family Thinocoridae; genus Thinocorus; species Thinocorus orbignyianus. The sequence goes on along the minus strand of VXBW01006646.1, from coordinate 651,792 downwards.
ATGCATGTTATCTTTACAACTTCCTGTCTGGATATGAGATGATTTCTCCCTAGCTGCAGCTCAGGGATGTAGGTTTAAAGTGTCTTACTTTTTCTAGGGTAGCTTCCATGTACATGGAGCACATAACATTGTTAATGGCATGTTACCATACCTACGGGAGAAATGTAAGACTTAAGCATGTACTTAAATGCTTCTCTGGACAGCGGCCAGAACAGACAGCAATTTACATGTGTAATGACTGAGTCCTTCAGGATTGCTCAGTCAGGGCTTCCTTCTATGATCTAGGAAAACTAAGACAGAACACAAACATCTCAATACTTCAAGACCTGTTAGTTATTTCTGTGAATTCAAAAGCCAAAATTCTCAGAAAATAACCCCTTCCTTACTAGGAATTTTTACATATGGGCCATACTGAACGGTTAGTCAATTTTATAAACACAGCATTGGAGCTGGGTATAATGTGTGCTCACAGCCCAGAAAGCCAACCACATCCTGAGTAGCATCAAAAAAAGCATGGCTGGCAGAACGAGTGAGGTGAATCTGCCCCTCTACTCCCCTTTGGGGAGACTCCACCTGGAGTACTGCGTCCAGCTCTGGAGCCCCCAACATAGAAAGGACATGAACCTGTTGGAACGAGTCCAGGGGAAAGCCACTAAGACAATCAGAAGGCTGGAGCACCTCTCCTATGAAGACAGGCTGAGAGAGTTAGGGTTGTTCAGCCTGGAGAAGTCTCTGGGGAGACCTCATAGCAGCCTGCCAGTGCCTAAAGGGGGTCTACAGTAAAGATGGGGAGGGACTCTTTATCGGGGAGTGTAGTGATAGGATGAAGGGTAGCAGCTTTAAACTGAAACAGGGTAGATTTAGATTAGATATTAGGAAGAAATTCTTTACTCTGAGGGTGATGAGAAACTGGAACAGGTTGCCCTGAGAAGTTGTTGATGCCCCATCCCTGGAAGGGTTTAAGGCCAGGTTGGATGGGGTTTTGAGTAAACCTGGTCTAGTGGAAGGTTGGAGCTAGATGATCTTTAAGGTCCATTCCAAGTCAAGCCATTCTACAATTCTGTGATTCTATGGAATGTAAGCCTTCCAAAATAATCAAACAGTTTGAAAACAGTGATTAACTGTGTAAATAAAGACAGAAGCGTTGAAAGGAAAAGACAAACACTGTGACCCACATTAACTGCAAAATTGAAGCCAGTCAGGCTGACAATAGTGGTTTAAAAAGAAAATAATCCTCTTCAGTTAGACAGACAACCAATTTTCCTCATTATTGAAATAATTTTTCTCGGCAAGCATTTAAGGGGAATAGAGTCACATCTAGTAAGAAACAGTTTGTAAGCATAGAGGATTGCCAAATGCTGCTGTTTGATGCTCATTTCCCAAGTTCTGTAGAAAGTAGCCATTCAGACTACAGCTAATTATATATGTCAGTGTTTTTGTCTTCTAATAGATGGCTTGCAACATCACTGCACATGGGTGATAGTTAAAAAACCCAGCAAAACAACAAACACCCTCAGAACCAATTTGCAGTAGAATGGCATTTCTGCACTGAAGCTCTAAACAAGATGCCCAGCAAATTAACACTTTCCACCTCCAGCCTCTGAGACTGAAGAGCAGCTGAAAAGGATGGGCTGCTGAAAAAGCAAGATTAGGGGCGTGGGGTGATGTTTGTCACTCAGTTGCTAAAAAAAGCAAGCGAAGCTTTACAAAGCACGTACTGAGCAGCACAGACATTGCTGCACATGCCTCAGAGAAGCTCACAGGCCTGACATGCTATGCAAATGCCTGCCTGGAGCCTACCTCACCCCTACTGGCTGTTTACCTTGCCATAAACTCTCCTGCCTCCACCCTGCTGATGGTCTAGTGAATCGTGTAAGAACTGCTACATCTCAGAATAACTCAAAACTATTGCTAGCCAAAGATGCTGAATTCCTCACAGAGTGAAGTGGCAGAAGAGGTGGTCTTCAGTCCTCAAGAAAAAGCAGACGCACAGTTTTTAATTTTTATCCTCTTCTAGATCAGGAAGAAGCCCTGTATTCCCTCTATTGTTGTTCAGCTGTATTTGATAGTAGTTCTACTGCTCTCCTTGTTAGCTGCTGGGGATATTCCACTAAGAAGGAAAATAGCTATCAGGTGCTGTTTTATACCAACTCGCCTCCTTTGATAGTTGCTGGACATCAGTTCAAAGCTGTTTGAGATGCATGTCCTGGACTCCATCTAACATGCCAAGAGGGTGTGGGTCTCCTATGAGTCATGCACTGTCTTTGCAGGACTCATGGATGTTCTGGATACCCTGTGGTGGCTCAAATGTGTGGGCATCTGAGACCTGGGGTATTTATACAACCCTGGGTCTTTTGTTTCATAGCCTCAAGGGAGACTGTGGCCAAATTTCCAGCTGGACCTTGGGTTGATTGAAAAGCTAACTGATAAAAAAATATATTCAGTGCTCATTTATCACAAGTTTGTAAAATCACCAACTTAGTATTTTGATAAATCACTCGCTAATACATGCCTAAAGAAACAGTGAAAATACTTTAAAGTATTAGTAAACACATAGTTATGTTTTCAGTCATTCTTGGAACCTGGAGGGAAATTGTCTGTAGTTGGATGACAGACACAGCTTTGGTCTGCACTTTCTGAACTCCCACAGAACAGTCTTCTGTCAACACTGTCCATGGGCTCTGCAGCAGCTTGGATGGATGGAGCTCCCTTTTAGCCACAAGGCTAACCTTGTTTACGTGGGAAAGCACTCTTTGTTGACAAGGCAAATAGGGCTTGTATAGGCCAAAACATGACCTCCTTTGCACTGTGTGTTAAGTGACACATCTTGCGTGACAGTGGAAGGGTTAATATCACAGTACTTCCCCATACTCTAGCTGCTCTTTTAACGAATGACAGTAATTGTTGTGTAGCTGATGATTCAAATCTCAGAATCCCATTACCTGCGCTCTGAATATAACTGCAGAAGTTATTTCCAATAAAGTAATTCTTTTATTAATAAAATTTAGCATTACTACACTATAAAATTTGAGCCTATACCATTATGTCTCATTCACTGCAACAGCAGTCATCATCTTTAAAAATTACATAGAAGGATGTGACTTTCAATTATAAGGCATCTCAGTAAAAATAGAACACGTAGCTAAATGCAGCTAGTTAAGTGATAGGAAAAAATATGATTATAGGGAGAAAAGAACACGCTATTTGATATGCAATTTTTTGCCATTCCGATTGCACTCCAGAAAGTGTCTTAAGCAATATGAAGTGACCTCTGCCACTCTTCCTTTCATTCTTATAATCATCATGGTGGATACTCACTCCTTGCATGTAGCATACTCTAATGTAGCATAAGCCAGTTTTAGTCCTTGTGTTTTTACTGTGTTCTACTAGACAACGAAAGGAGGAAACCTGAAGAAAATAATGTGAAGTTAATCAAATTGTGTGTGTAAATGTATTAGTCTTCAGTGTTCATACTGATTTTAACAAATCACTGTGTTATTGTTCCATTTAGGACTCATAGTTTTATACAACTAAATCAAGAAAATTTACTGTTCCAGGGAGTGCTGGGTTTTGTAGAGGATTAAAAAATGATCCCATCAAATTTCAACATTTTTGAGAAAGACAGACACAGATGGCTGACTGTAATAGCAACAGACTCCCGTGAGAAGAACAAAGGCCCACAACCACAAAGGAAGGTTGGTGTCTGTTCCTGGCTCCCAGTCCTAATTGTGGTGCCCCTAGCAGGATGAGAGATAGTCATCACTTGGATGCAATTGATTTCACTGAAGCTGGCAAAAGACCAGAGATCCATCTCTGAGAAAAAATGAGGGTTGGAAAGAGAAGCCTTTCCCTGAACATAAGGGCCATGTGTTTTAAGTATGTGCAACAAATTCACTGTTACCATTGAAAAACTAACAAGTGGCAGTTGTGGTACCCTTTTATCCGGGTTTCCAGTAGGGACGGGGTTAACTCTCCCCTGACTCTGTCAGGGCACAGCTATTCCATCCCACATGCACCAGGCCCAGGGGCAGCAGGGAGCTGGCCGGGTAGGGGAAGGATGACAACAGGAAATGGAGGGTGGTGGCGGTGTCGGGATAGATATATTGGAGCGGCCGGGCTGGGGAGCGCACGCAGCGGCGGCGGCGGTTGGGACGGCACAGGCTGCGGTCGGTATCGTACTCATGTTTGTATCCCCCCATCTGTGTTATTGTTTCCCTGTAATACTTGTTGTTCTGTAACAGTTTTTCTTTTGTTTCAACCCACGAGTCTGCCTTTTCCTTCCAATCCTCTCCCGCCGCTGTGCGGAATCAGACCGAGCGGGCTGCCATGTGGCTCTTTGTTGCCACCGAGGCCAAAACCACGACACCTTTCCCTAGAACATCAAAGTTAGTCCATTTGTGTACGGAGAGGGCAATTTGGCTTTCAGACAGTGAAGATCATGTCTTTTGGGGTCCACCAAAGTTTTGATTTGCTTATAAAATGCACAAAATAAACAACCATGGAAGGAAGACTGACTCTAACCTTAAACAAATTAGTGCTATAATTAATAAGAAATATCCTGCGTTTTTTCCAGTCCCCCACTAAGATAGAAACAGACACTTGAAGACAGGCCTCTGTGGCAAAATGAACCATTCCTAACTGTTACTGAAGTACTTTACAGAGTGCTGAAGATTAAATGCATATGAGGACTGCCACAATTGTAGGCTTCAAAGCTAAACAATCACATTGTCATACATGAATTCATCTGGTAATTATGCTTAATTGAAGACAGAAAATACACAGATGCCATTACATGAAAACAAATATATACAAGGCATAAATCAGTTCAGACACAAATGAATGCCTGAAATATAGGAGCTGGATACTTTGGATACAACAAGCTTGAGTGGCCTTGTGGAGACACTGGAGGAGGAACCCTAGCAGAGGTGGTCTTGTGCTGCACAGATGAAGCTGGGCTGTCTGTGGGGTGCAAAGCAATCATCCTCTGAGATGCAAAGCCGGACCAGGAGCGGCAGAGAAGCATTGGGTTGATGCTGCAGCCCCAGCTAATGAGTCTCCTCTGCCCTGGCAGCATTCCAGGCGCTACGCTGAGCTGTTTTGCACAGTGGAGACAAGATTTTATTGGCGCTGTTGAAGCCAATAGGAAAAAACACATATAAATTAGCTGAGTAAGAGACTTTCTGGGGTTGTAATTATTCAAGAGGTAAAGCTTTCAAGCAGCTGCTGCAATGCAGCCATAGTGTGAGCAGGGCAAATTAGGATGTCATAAATATAGGTCTAAGTTACCTGCTGGGCCAGCTTCCGCTCCCATCTGACCCCACAAAAGTGTGGGTAAATTCAACCCGTTCTTTATGACAGTAGTAAAATAAACCAGCTCAGACTAGGATGAATCTGCACACATAATTGAACTTTATTTTACATACATAATGGAGAAAAGAGAAATGAATTCTCTAAAAGCCTGGGCTTGTCCCTGGTGACAAGAAAAAATGATCTAAACCTCATACACCATGAATTGTGTGACAGCCATACAAACCTGGAATAATTACAGTTACTTTTGACAAATTATTTCAGATGTATTTCCATGTAGCTGCAAATGAAGATTTTGATTCCCATTATTCAGGTGCAAGAGTAAGGTTTCTTCTGCTGTACAAAAAGCTGCCTGCTGATACATATTGTGAGAAATGTGTGCTGGGCAGCAACTGCAGGTGAACTGCATGTTGTAAAGGCCAACCTGCTGCCCTGCTGGAAATGTTTTTGGCGGTGAAGCAACTATACTTACCTTTCTAGCTACTCGTGTTTTCCGATTTGCCCTCCAGCTTTCTATCTTAAAACTTTCCTCCAGTTCCTGAGGTTACATCCCTTTTCCTTTTGTTTTCATAACTGTTGTAACACATCTATACAAACTCCAATCCCCAGTGTATCTGGTTCACCAGGCTTCCTATCAGCTGCACTAGAACACTTTATTTTTCCCATCATTAGTGCCTGGCTTAATTTCTTCAGCCTGTTACAGTGCTAGTGTCATATTGGAGCTGACTCCACAGTGCAGCTGAAATCAAAGGAGTCACTAATTTAAGAGAGCTACAGTGGTCGCAGCTGAATGACGGACAGCCTCCCTTGTTGAGAACCTGTGCATGTACTGAAGTTGTTCTGCAGGTGTCCTTCCCTCTGCTGTAGTTCCTTAAACTCTCAGTTGCTGAATTCAGTTGATTTCTTTATTTTGCCGACAATAGAAACATTGGAGCCCGTTAAGCTGTTTCATTAGCTGTTCCCCAAGCAAAAGTTTCCCTTCAATATTAGCTGTATTCTTGGAAATACTTTTTTCTCCCTTGACATCCTTTTCCACTCAATGTGGTAATGAAAACAAGCAAGCAAAAACAAACCCAGAAAGAAACCACCTTTGCAAGCCAGTGTAACAGCAACAGAAGAGCTCCACATTTATTGTCTCACCATTATCTTTCATGGTCTACTCTGTATATAGAATTAAGACTTTCTTTCACATCTTCTATTCTCTTACAGAAGACTTCATACACATGCAGATTCCGCAGGAATCAGTCTCTGGAGGTTTGTTTGCTCTGGTTCTGCTGTGTTTACAACCTTTTAATCACTTCAGTGTGAGTCACCCTAGTCTAACTGTTCATATTGCATTTGAGATATTGCAGGTACTTCATGCTGGGCAACAGCAGAGAACATCATGTTTATAAATATTTGTTCTTTATTAAAAGGTACTTCAGCGAATGTTGTAGCACTGCACACTGCCTGACCTCAGGGATCCTTCTCAAAAGCAGTTACCTGCTGCAAACTTATGTTCTCTTGAGTACTGTAGATGTAAGATACAGCAAGAATTCAGCAAAGTGGAGATTTCCAAGGAATCCCAATATACAAAAGAAGAGAGAAAGTGAGAAGAATTAACAATAAAAGCTCCAGGTTAAGGTAAGTACTATTGATATTTGCAGAGTTAGCCCACTCAATATTATAACTTAAGTATAGATTTTATTTAGGAATTGCTGCATTTGTCTCACAAAAGGGAAATGTTTCCATGGTATTTGGATGTTCTAACAATTACGTGCAAGTTTCTATAAGATCAGAGAGGGAATCAAAGCAGCCATAGGCAATATTTAGTAAACGTATTTCTAAACATCTCTTGTGAATGTTGCTTCAATAATAATAATTTACTTGAAGAGTCATTGCTATGCCAGGTATAGTTTCTCTTTATATAGGAAATCCTGTACTTTCCTGATATAGGAAGCCACTCACACACACTGTCATTCCCTCTAACAACAGATAAACAACCACAAGAATCAGAAGGTACTGACATGGGAAATGCACCTTTTTCCTGGCGTTCCTTTTTCTAGACTGTGGTCTGGAAATTAAGTAGATAGTTGTATCATTGGTTAGTATTGCAAAAACTTTTGTTTGGGAAACCTTGTGCTGGTGAGCTCCCCACAAAAATGACAGCTTTGGAGCTGCTGCAAATGCAAATTCAAAAGCAAATGCAAATGCAAATGCAAATGCAAATGCAAATGCAAAAAAAAAAAAAAAAAAAAAATCTGATCTATGGTCCTATGACCACGGTCAAAGTTTTAAAAGATATCATCTCAGTACCCTTCAGCCCTTGAACCTGTGTCCTAGGCTTAGTCATCAGAGTCTGAATGTGCTAAGGCCACTGTTTCTGTATAATAGAGCGGAATTCTTAATGGGCCAGGGCCAGACCAGAGAAAATATATCAAAGTGGAAGCCTTTAGAGCTTTTCTCTTCCTAGCTTTTCTGGAAACTGTCTTGTCTTACAGAAAGATCAATAGCTTCTAGGTTCTCATTTTCAGGAGGAGAAATGATCTCTGATGTAGTGTCTTGCTTGTCACAAGCAGACTAAAAGAGTTTAAGGCTTTGAAAAATCCTTCAGTCCCACGGCCTGGCTTTTACAGATTGTTAGCATTTGTAGCTTCCAGTTTGTTGTCAAAATGTTTCTCACAATGCACGCTTCTTTTCACAGCTAGGCCGTGTAGATGAGAGTTATAAAGGGAGCTGCTTTAAAGAACAGGTCTGTATCAGTTTTTGGAGTTCCCCATCATCATCATCTCTTTGCTGGCTCAGAGGTGGTGGCAGAGTTGCTCTGTAATTGCTCCTACAGCGTAATGACACTTCAGCTCTACTGGTCTGACTGTATCGTCACCTTGTGGGAAGCAACTGAGGGCTTAGTCGTAAGTCCTTTATTGGCAGTCCTGGTTAACCAGGGAAGTCAAGCTGACTGGAAGATAGCAAATGTGATGGCCATCTATGACAAGGGCCAGAAGAAGGTACCAGGGAAGGTTATGGAGCAGATCATCTTGAGTGCTATCATGCAGCACATAGAGAACAATCCGGTGATGAGGTCCTGTCAGAACGGGTTCACGAGGGGCAGGTCCTCCTTGACTAACCTGATGTCCTTCTACGACACATGGCCCTCTTAGTGGACAAGAGAAAGGCTGTGGATGTTGTCTACCCGGACTTTAGTAAAGTCTTTGACACTATTTCCCACAGTATCCTCCTCAAGAAACTGGCTGCTTATGACTTGGATGGGCGTACTTTTTGCTATGTGAAAAACTGGCTAGAAGGCCAGACCCAAAGAGCTATGGTGAAGGGAGTTAAATCCAGTTGGTGGCTGGTCACAAGTGGTGTTCCCCAAGGCTTGGTATTGGGACTGTTCTGTTTAACATCTTCGTCAATGATCTAGATGAGGGGATCAAGTGCACCATTGATAAATTTGCAGATGACACCAAGTCGGTGGGAGTGTTGATCTGCTTGAGAGTAGGAAGGCTCTACAGAGGGATCTACAGAGGGATCTGGAATGGTGTGAGGTTCAACAAGGCCAAGTGCAGGGTCCTGAATCCCACAAGGCCAAGTGCCAGGTCTCGACAATCCCATGCAGCACTGCAGGCTTGGGGAAGAGGGGTTGGAGAGCCGCCTGGCAGAAAAGGACCTGGAAGTGTTGGTTGACAGCTGGCTGAATACAAACCAGCAGTGGGACAAGGTGGTCAATAGCGTCCTGGTGTGTAGTAGAAATCATGTGGTCAGGAGGACTAGGGATTTGATTGTCCCTCTGTGCTCAGCACTGGTGAGACACCACCTTGAACCTCGAATACTATGTTTCAGCTTTGGGCCCCTCGCTACAAGACAGACATTGAGGGGCTTGAGCGGGTCCAGAGAAGGGCAATGAAGCTGCTGGGGGATATAGACAGCAAGTCCTATGAGGAGTGGCTGAGGGAGCTGGGGTTGTTTCGCCTGGAGAAAAGGAGGCTGAGGGGAGACCTTGTTGCTCTCTACAACTACCTGAAAGGAGGTTGTATTTAGGTGGGGACCAGTCTCTTCTCCTATGTAACAAGCGACAGGACGAAAGGAAATGACCTCAAGTTGATCCAGGGGAGGTTTAGATTAGATATAAAAAAAAAATTTCTTCACTTAGAGGGTTATCAAGCATTGGAACAGGCTGCCCAGGGAATTGGGCACCATCCCTGGAGGCATTTAAAAGACGTGTAGATGCAATGGTGAGGGACATCGTTTAGTTGTGGTTTTGGCAGTGTTAGGTAAGTGGTTGCCTCTATGATCTTAAAGGTCTTTTCCAACCTAAATGATTCTATGATTCTATAAAGTCTCTCTGGCATCAGATCCACATCTCCCTCAGCAGTGCACAGGAACCACTGGCAGACCTTTCTCCTCCAGAGGGTGAAGAAGGCGTGCACTCCTGTGCACACATCTTAAATCCCTAGCAGAACTGAAGCCATTGTACTAAGACACTCCACGGATCCAAAAACAGTGGGGTTGGCTTCTGCTGTTGTAATTGGTGACTGTGACTGAAGAGTCCCCAGGCATTTTCTGAACCACCAGAGGATTTTGGCAAATGTGTATATTTGCCTCTAAAGTGTCCCTAAAATGGAATTGGTCATCTGCCAGTGGAGAGAGCCAATAAATGTATTCCTCTCCAATGCTATTCTATTTATATATATTAGGAAATATATCTTTAGCTTTCTCTCTGTATATGTTTATTTAGATTACTAAAATACTCACTGTGATCATAACTGGTAACTATTACATTACAATTCCAGATAATATAATGAAAGAAATAAATGGTTCAATGGTTTGTATATATTGTAATTAAATTTAGTATGTGGGTGACATCAATGGCTGTGAATAAGTCTCCTGCAGTTACCATAGAAACAAAATTTTCTCAAGTAGTGCAGCAGAGTGGCGTGATATTGAGTGGGGAGTTCTAACATTTAATTTTTAAATTAAACTGTACAGATATCCAGTAGGAAACAAGACAACCACCAATTTAGTATTAAAAGCATGATGAGATCTATATTTTGTATTCAGTGTCACCGCAGTGCTACCTGACTTAGCAACTAGCAAGACGTGTGTTGTGAGTTTTCAGCTTGCAAAGATGCAGGCTAACACTTCTGATACTTGCAGAGCAATCTATAGATAGATACCTGTGAGAAAAAGACCACCTTCCTACATAGCCGTAAGCTAGCATTGTGCATTTTGATATGGGCTTATTTCCATTTAAAAGAAAAGTTTAATAAATTAGTAATCAAAGTATTTTCAATGAACAGTAATATACAGTCTGTAGTTCAATATGAAGTATTTCTAAAATCTTAGGTTAAGGCACATATCATATGAACGACAATGACTTTCAGGCCAAATGGAAGCTGCTTAGTGGATCACCATGGTAACTGTGGTTATAGTATATATTTGACTACAGTATTAGTTTTCTGAAATCTGACGTACGGACCTGTTTGAACAATCATTGCATATCATTTATTCTTTTAATGAGGAAGGAAAATTGGTTGTTTTTGTAACCTTTCTCTCCAGCCCTGCATCAGATTTTTCCAGTGTTGGAGATTACTGAAAACTTAAAGTTATCCCAGGGATCTTTATCTGAATTCAAAATCTCAAGAAATTGAAAAGTAAACATCACAGAGGAGATTTTCTTTCTCCCAAGTTCTTCTAGCAAGTCTCTGCTCCTTTAATCACATTAATATCAGCTGTGATTAACGTAAGGACAAATCTGAAGACAGCTATAGCACACATCTGTGGTCCAGCGGAAGACCACAAAGATGATAAGAGGGATGGAACACCTCTCCTATGAAGACAGGCTATGAGAGCTGGGGCTGTTCAGCATGGAGAAGAAAAGGCTCTGGGGAGACCTTATAGCAGTCTGCCAGTATCTGAAGGGAGCTACAGGAGAGCTGGAGAGGGACTCTTTGGCAGGAAGTCTAGTGATAGAACAAGGGGTAATGGTTTTAAACTAGAAGAGGGGAGATTTAGATTAGATGTTAGGAAGAAATTCTTGACTGTGGGGGTGGTGAGGCACTGGAAGACGTTGCCCAGAGAAGTTGTGGATGCCCCATCCCTGGAAGGGTTTAAGGCCTGGTTGGATGGGGTTTTGAGCAACCTGGCCTAGTGGGAGGTGTCCCTGCCCATGGCACGAGGGTTGGAACTCGATCTTTAAGGTCCGTTCCAACTCTAACCATTCCATGATTCTATGGTTCTATTCTATGATTACTTCCCTTCGCCCCAGTTCTGTTCTTTTTTCCCTTGTAATGGGAAGTCTTTTAAGTCCCTGTTCCTTCTAATAGCTGCAAAAGGCATTGTGCATATTTCCTTCCTTCTGGGACTTAAATACATCCACAAAATGAAGTCTGTACCAGGGGGCAGCACGTAATTTGCTGTCCCAGAAGAACTGCAGGGACTGAGTTGTGACTGAACGATGGTTTGGTGTTCTTCTTCCTCTATGAGACAAGTAGGTACAAACAACTTTTTCTCAGGTATGGACATGCATTTGAATGCAAAATCAGTTCTAAACCACCATAATACAGCAGGGTGTTGATAGCCATGAAATGAAAATTCAGTCCTGCTCAAACTGTTTAGCATTTATAGAACACACAGTGGGTGGAAGAAAAATTGTATGTTAAATAGGAAAGTCTATGCTACATACACTGCCTTATGGAGACACTGTCCTTCACTTTAGCTGTTCTACTCAACATGAATTTGCTGGTTAGGCAATCCTTCCAACCATGAGGAGGCATCCTTTAATTAAAACATTGAGGAAACCATATTGTTTATTTCTGTGATCCTTTCTGTGGTGAGGACAAAACATTTTCTCCAAGACTGATTGAAGGAAAAACTTTGATTTTTACATGATAGTGTATCCCCCTTAAAAACATATACTTGCAATCAATCGTGCCTTCCCTTTGAAATTCCTAAGGAAATAGCTACCTGCTGTATTGTCCAGTCACTTATACACAACCTTATTTAACAATATATCACACAATTTAAGCTCCCACACAATGCAGAGTCCTGCATAAATCAAAATATAGGTATGCTCAAACTGAAGTTTTCACCTTTTAGTTTTTCAAAAACATTACTTTTGAGTCAAACTTTCTTTTTGATTCCCCATAGTATTTATACCAGAGAGATAAAACTGAAGTATTTACCATGTATTTTAATTAGTAGTTGTTAAAAGAAATTGCACTAGTACAGCCAGAATGCTATTTCTAAATCACAAGCAATGCTTGCTTTTGCATGACAGTGAGGACTGCAAATCCCACTCAAAGATAAGAGCAGGTGGCAGCTCTCGTTAGAAAGCAGAATCAGGTGAAGTCACTGCAATTTTCTCATTCAAACTGTTACTATTCTGTTTGTACCTTGCACATCCCATTATGGGTTTCAGCTGATTTTCAGCTAAGCTGGCTGCTTACTTAATTTAACTCACAAAGCACACCTGACCCAGCTCCCATTCATCTGCACAAATCTCTTTCCACCTTTTTTTTTTTTTTTTGAGACCTGGAGCACCATTTTTGCAGTTTCCCATGTAGCCAGGGAGGGGAAATGTGCATAACAGTGAATTCAGTCCAGAGAAAACACACTATAGTGTAAGTTTTGGTACAGGCCAGGTCTACCTGAGGATGCTGAGACCCTGTAGTGAGCTTGTCATCAATAATGATTTGGAGAGCAGAAGGAAGCAGCATGAGGGAAAGCACTGGTTGCCAGATGTGTGTGTCTTGTAGAGGTCAGCAGAGCCCAGGACAAATCATCAGGGGTGGAGGGGAAAAAATACCCTGGCAAACAGGGGATGATCTGTCTGATTGTAAAGGAATTTCTGCCAGTCCCTTTGAAGGCAATCAAAAGGTCTCCAGTATCCTCTGGAGCATACCCAGTATGTAAATGAGGGGAAGGAGAACAAAAGCATGAGTGACTATCTGAACTTCTGACCCTTTGACCATTGTACATATTTTGAGGCATTTCAAGCATTTCTTTGACTGATAATGAATGAATGAAGATATGGACAGTATGCTGAGCAAAGTGGCTGAACGCAGCACTGTGAGTTGGAGGAAATGTAATAAGTCTTTCAAGAAATGTGAGCAAAATTCAGTTTTGAAAAAAAAAAAAATTACTTGTGATATTTTTCACTCTAATGTGTTTTAACAATATTCTTGGCAGACAGAAATATCTAATCATCTTTGGAGATCCTAGAAAGATTAATTTTGTCTTCTGATTATGTTTGAAATACAACTATATTGAATCTACAAAAAATCCAAGGAATAACAATATAAATCTCAATTCTTGGGCAAGCAACAAAGAAACTACTCTTATTGATGTATCAATAATCTCTGTTTTGTACTGCTGCAGTTTAAAATGTCAAATGTCTATGAATGACTCCATTTATATTATAGGGCTCATCTATTTTAATCCTTCCAAACAAGTTTAAAACAAGGTTTTCATCACTGTAAATAGCTCTATATTTCATCATTCCTCTGCCTTCTCTTTAATCAAAAATGTAGAGCTGTTTTTTGTCACTTCCAGTGTTCACGTTTCTCTCATATAATTTTTTTGTGAGTATACATAAAAGCAGAGATGCATTTCATTTCCAGTCCTCTGGGCATTGCTTTCTGTGTGCTCTAGAACTAAATATCTCCTTGAAGAAATATTATTCATATTTTTTTAATTATTGCCATTAAATTATACTTTTTCAATCTTTTTGATGGAAAAGAAATACTTTTTCTTTGGCTTGTCCTGTTAACAAATGTTTGATATGAGAGATACTAAAGTAATAGATTTATTTTAAATTATTTCTATCATGCAATATCATCTTGTATCGCATAACTGCTTTGATTTATTACATTTTAATAGATTAAAATGTCTCCTGGCACTGAGCACTCCTGTAAGATGTGTCTGATCCTGGCTAAGGTGTTTCCATCTCATGCTTGAAGACATTCATCTCAGTTTACTTCCTGAAAGTAATATATTTAAGGTTTATGTGACTTATTTAGTGTCTGGTGACAGCTGTTTTACCAGCTGCTTATTCAAAGGTTGAATTTTAAAAAACTCTCTAAGATTATGGAGGAACTGTAAGTCTCCTTTATTAGACAATCATGGCAAGAACTGAGACTATGCGGTTGAGGAATACTCAGATTTGAAATGAGTTTCCTTTGACTCATTCTGTGAAGTTTTTAATTTCTGACAAAAATTATTCTAGAAAATGTGCATCCAATAGTAGCTTGTAACAGTTGACAGTAATAGCTAAATTACTTCCTGAGAATATTTGACTAGGAAAAAATTAGGTTAAGAATTAAGATGTTTGGTAACGAAGAAAACGTACAAGATGACCCATTTATCTAATCAAATCGGATTAGATTCAAAATTGGCAGTTTCTATGATGGATTTATGACAGCTGAAACCTCCAACCAATAAAAATGTTTAGCAGAAAGTTTCAGAAAGGGGATTGGTTTTTAAACTGACCGCAAGGTGCACAGCTTCTAAGTTGGAGAGGAGGTAGAAGTCAATAAGCAAATTATTATAAATAGTTCAATCTGCAGTTCTTCTTAATTTGTGAGGAGAATACAGCTTTGGGATTGAAATTACTCCTGTTTCTTTTTAACCCACATTGCTGGCTTGTTTTTGGTGTTGTTTTTTTTTTTTTTTTTTTTTTTTTTTTTTTTTTTTCCAGAGTCAGAACCAGACTAGCCAACTAATCTTTTTAAAAAGTTACAGACAGTCGTGTTTCTCCTGACTCTTCAGCTTATCTCTAGGGACATGTTTTTCACATCAAAACCCTGCATGAAGTTCTGCATACAAGATGCAATGTAATATGACAGATGTCCATGCAGACAATGCTAATGAAATATGATTTTGTCATGAACAGTGAAAACCACATCAACCACAGCGCCAGAATAGATGCTGGTGTGCAGTAGACAAAGCAAACAAATAAGCATCTGAAACACAATAGCAAAGAAGGGCAGTGAAACTTTGTTTTTTGTACCCAAAGAGGAACCCCATATTGAATTCAGGAGCACTGGGTCCCTCTGGGCAGGATTTTTCCCTCTTAGATTTAAATATCTAGTCAAAACTAATAATCTACTCTTTCTCTGTATTTCAGTGAGAGAATAGGTGCCTTAAGAGTGTGACTCAATCCTACCATCTTAGGTGCTTATTTGTATGAAATAGCCTATTGAAATGTCCATTGAAACTGAAGCAGACCTGAAAAATAGCACTGTTACCTGTCTAAAGCTTTGAAATTAAAATTAAACTCAATTGTGTATTTGTGTCTTTTCAATAGCAAATTTGGAATAGTTTGCCCAGTGCTGTGCACCTGAGTTTACTCACACATGTTGGAGAAGTCACTTTGTTTATAGACATGGATATAAGCACTAATGTTTGAATATTTAGCATATGGAAAAATGACAATTTGTTTTCTGTGCACTTCTTTATCTACCTGAACAAGTGCTATGAATATAGCAGATATTAAATCCTATCATCCCCTGCTTCTTCCGGTTGAATCTCTGTTTCACAAAGAGCTGTCAAGGTGGCCATTGAACAATTCAGATTAACAGTAGTCTTTACTGACACAACTGTCCCATTGGCATAGTTTCCCAGATGTCATTTCCATGAATAACAAGGGAGGGATACTGGATGACATAGAAATTAATCCTAACCTTTTACTCTAAAGGATATTCCAGGAATTTTTTTTCTAGTTTTTTTTTTTTTTTTTCAACAACCTTGTCTTCTCTTTGAAATGTGTGAAGATTTGCAATTTCTATTCTCCATTGTATATCTAAAGATAGATGATAATGGCTGACAAATAGACAGAATTAGGTCCTAACATACATACTGCGTAATAAAGTCAAAAAAAGTTCCTCAAGTACAGTTCTGAGTAGTAGAAAAATGTTTGGACCATTCCTATGCTAATGTGAGGCTAATAGTTAAGATTTTAAGCTTAGGTACGTTGTATCAATGAACATCTAATTAGGTGTTGGGAGTGTGCTGAAACAGGAAGTATCAAAGTGGAGGTAAGCTGTGGATGGAGTCTGTCAAGGATCAGCCTTAGGTGTAATCTTATTTGTGTGCAGTATTTCAGTGGAACCTGGAACCAATGCTAAAATGAGAAGAGCACTTAATAAGCAGAAAAATTATATGTATCACTTAGCATTAAGATTTGTAATAAGAGAAAAACTCTGTTATTGTCAAAAAGCTTCCTCATGTCATCTAAATTTACCCTGAAATCTTAACTATCACTTCAAAATGTGCACTGTGGATCCCCGTGTGTCGCATGAGAAGTGCTCAAATTCAGTAACAGTGTGGATCATTTGTTCATAACTGAACTGACTGTTGGCACTCTTCACTACCTCCGTATGATTTCAGATGAGCTGGAAACAGTATCACCAAAGGAAATCATGATAATGATTCAACAGATTGCATAGATAGGACTACAGTGTTGAACTGTAACTGACCTATAACTAACCCAACCGGCGTGCTAAATTTTCTCAGAAGAAACTGTAGCTAAAAATTACTGACTAATTAAAATCATGGTCCAGAATCAGGATTGTGAATTTTAACACTGTGACACAAAAAGACCATAGATGGAACTATAACTGCAGGAAAATTTGGGATAAAGTAATACATTTTATCATTATATTTCAGCATTATTTTTTCAGCTGGCCTGGTAAGTACTGATTTTGTACATGTGGCAGTTTGACCAGATGTGACCACATTACTATAAACAATTACACTTCTGTTACCTTCAAAATTACAATGAGTTATCATTACATCATTTCTTCTGTAAATCCAGTGTAGATATGCCTACAGATTGTTTATGATCCGTGTCATTGTATAGATTTTATGTGACAAAACACAGCCTGGACCTACATAGTTTCCTGTGGAATAATTACCATTTGGCATACCAGAATGAATAGTGGGAGGCCATCAGACAGCTCGTCCAAGCCTTCCACCCATCTGTCCACTTGCTGTTTGTGGAACATGCAGTTTTCATCTCTAATAATTAAATAGTTTTCTGTATATCAGATTTTCAGTTTTCCTAAGCAAAGCTTGTACACAGCATTTAATGTTCATTTAGTGTTCATTTCCCAGAAGGGTAACCTTCTGCCTAACTTCAGCCGCTTAAAATAAAAACAAGAATCACAATTTAAAATATTTATTTGCTACTTCATTTTCTCCTAATTTCCACTGTCAGTGCACTATCATTGCCTAAAAACAACCATGGTTTATATATGTAGGAATCTTGTTTTCTCTGTGTTGATAATAATGTAGCAGAAGAATAATAATTTTAGTCATATTTGCAGGTAAAAATTTTTAAGAGGTTTATTTTATCAGTGACAGGTGACTTGAGAATTAGCCCCTGAGTGAAAAATGTATTTAAACTGCTAGATGTGGTAATGGGGTATATTAAAAATAGAGCAACATATATCTGTGTCAGTGTATTTCTCAGCATATATGGCATTAAATAATTTAAGATCTGTACTTCTATTTACTCTTCCGCAAATACAGCATGCATATATCCAGTAGAAGCTGCAAATGTTACAAGTGACTTGGAAGTCAAGGTTAGTTTTGTTATTGACTTCAGTGGATTAAGACTTCTTTGCCTTGAATGTGGTTCTGGATGTCCTGAAATACCTGACTTGTGTCTGAATGTGTTGTGTCTGGAACAGGCGTGACAACTCTTCTACACCCAGCCCACTTTCCTGTTAAGTCTGCTTAGTGGCAGTATATATAGGACAGTCTCTGTTCCACAAGTCGAGCTGCACCAGGTGGAGACCTCCCCAGCTCCCCTGGGGGAAGCTATCACCTCTGGCCATTGCCATGGCTCTGGGTGCCCAGCATGCCAGTGCACCTGATGCTACTGCAGGGTATCCTCTTATCTTCTTATTTGTATCTTTCATATACTTGTGGGGAGTTGGGATGTTTCTGGAGTGGCTTTTTCTCTATTTCCTTGAGTGACTGATCCTGTATTTTCAAGATGCTGAATTAAGATGCTAGACTCATGGCATTACAGAAAATCAGGCTGGATAAGACCACAAGACACCATCCGTTCCATTCTGTTTCAGGGTAATAAATATATGTCTTTTCTGGCAGATGTCTCTCCAAGAGATTTTAAAAAATGTCACTCTATTTAAGTATTTACCTACTTTTATAAAGTGAGCATTCTTGTTTCTTTTTTT
>VXBW01006646.1:597202-633228 GCA_013400375.1 Thinocorus orbignyianus | reverse complement strand
CAGCTTAAATCTAAAGGTGAAAGAGATTATTCTTGCCTTGGTGGACACAGAAAACAGTTTATTCCCTTCTAATTTGCACCCTTCTTTGTAATTTTTTGTAACAGTAGTCCTTTAGGCATCTTAATAACAGCCCTGCTCCTCTCAGTCTTGCATCATGGTTTGCTTTTGAGACTCTGGATCCTTTCTTTTCTCCATGCAGACTCTTCATCCCATTCATATCTTCCTTGAAGTGTGGTGACCTGCTGGTTTATGAAAGTCTGGTTAAACTTAAGCTAAAGATGAGAGATTGACAGCTCATATACAGTGGCACCAACCAGTGACCTGTGATACGAAATACCTACGAGCCAATGGTACTAAGGTGTCATATACATTTACAGAACTGCACTATGCTGCAGGTAATCAAGGTCTCTGAAGCAAAATGCTTGTCACAAAGGTAAAAAGGACAGTGAAAGTTTCACCTGCTTCGTTGCTTCTGAGGCAACAGGAAGTGAGTATTACAATTTTTTTTCCTTTTTCCTTTTTGTATCTATGCTTGCTATAGACTGTGGTGAATTTATAGATTTCCTGGAATGGGAAAATACATTTGCGTGCAGACTTGTGATTGCACACTTAAGAGAGCAGTTACTTATTAGGCAGAATTTCTACACAGGATAAAGAGGGAATGGCATCATGCAGGCTTGTAAAATTAGCATGAAATGCATACAAAATGGATATTTTACTTCTAATGATCTCAGTAATCGTAAGCTAATGGGAGTCTATGAAAAAAAGGGAAAAAAAAAAAACAAGTTTTTTTGGTGGGTGGGAAAATAGCACTACTTGGTGAAGTTTTCTGCTACAGTAAGTAGGAAAGAATTTTCACAGATAATTCCTTGGCTGAGGTTTCCTGACTGACTTACAGATAGAAGGTGACATATGCAGCTAGGATTTGCCTGTTAGTCTTAATATGAAATCAGAGCTCCTCCCAAATTCCACACGGCATTGCTGTAAGCTTCTAGGAGTTAGGTCCAGCTCTACTGTCATAAGGGATCATTTTGCCCTGCTAGGTCCATACTGAATGTTTCATTTTTTGTTACATCTGACCAATTGTTGGTGATACTGTAATATTGAGTGAAATTATAATCGAATGCTTAATTTGAGCTTGATATTGAAGTTTATAACAGAGATGAGTTATTCATGACTCAGGCATTCTTGATCAAATAAATCACTAAAACAAAAAGTGGCTTGTATTTCATTCTGTGAGCAAGCTCTTCTGGGATTTAAAGGTTCTTTGTCTTATCTGACACTTCAACAAGGCAAATCATTTAGTGAATTAAAGAAAGCATGCATTTCCCTTGCAGATTACTTTTAAGTAATGAAGTTAGTGTTGGGGAAAAACAATCAGCTTTACTTAATGGTGCTTTGAAATCAAGTCTCTATGAAGAAGCTGAGTGATTTCTGCATGACTACATTCCATGTCATCATCTGGTATGAAAAATGCATTATACTCTCACTTCCTTCCTCTCTAAGCAAACTCAATTTCCAGCACTTGTGATCTGAATAAGCTGTACACAGGCTCCTATGAAAGATTTCAACTGTGAAAAGGTTATGGATTTTTAGAACTGCATTTTGAAGTCTGATGTACTCAAGTTACCCAAATGGAGCATGTGAGTCTAGTAAGCTGTAGGAAGGACATCTCTTCACGTGTAACACAGTGAGTAGAAATCGTGCTTTGTGAGGCAAGGCAATGAACCAGAGAAGGAAAGAAAGTGGTTCTATGCAGGACTAGAATCTTTCCCATTCTGTAAGGAAGCCCAGTCGGGATATGTGGTGACAGTTGTCATTCTTATCCCAGGCTGGCAGTAGATAAGCAGTCACCTCCTCCAAGGAGACACCAAAGTGTGAGAAGGACCTGTAGGTCACTTGTCTCGGTGATGAATAGAAACTGCTTGCTTGGCTTGATCTTGAGCTGCCTGGTGTCTGAGCACTGTATGGTTCTCACATTAACTCACTTTCTTGCTCTCTCTTTTTTTTTTTCCTTTTTTTTTTCTTTTTTTTTTTTTTCTGTCTCTCACAGAAATGCTCCCCAGTATATTTCTGTGAGTTAGCACTAAAAGACATATATCATTAAGTACTATGTGAATGTTTCAGCAGAGAGAGAATAAGTGGCCTCTATGCCTTAGATAATGTATCTATATAACTGAAAAAAACTAGGTTTTAACCAGTTATATGCATGTACTTAGTTAAAAGATGTCTCACCAAGAGCCTGGGAAGTCTGTATGACATCTGTGATATTGCACAAGAATTTCAGCGTCCATATGGTTTCTTACACAGTATCCTCCACTGTACTTGTTTACCTGCTCACCCTGATGCTCATTACTTTAGCTTTTCTTTAAACTAATGAGATGACAAAGTTTATACAATATCAAAGTGAGGGAATATAAATTCAAACAGAAAAGACAAAAAGGTGAGTTTGCAATTTGATTGTCTCTATACCATTCTTAGGGGTCAATATATAGAAATCCCTGAGTCTCTGAGATTGTCTTGAGTCTGTACACCTATTTTCAGATAAAAATTTTGCTTGTGCTCAATGTAGCAACAAATAGTTATTTTATTTAGTCCTCTTTCTTGCTTTAACTGCTGGGAACAATATTGAAAGGTAAGGAAACTTGAACTCTATTTCTTGTTTGTGGTCAGGATCTTCCTATTATATAGAATCTTTCAATTGCATACCTACTTTCAGTCAGGTAGGTTCTGACATAAATGTTTTTCTTTGCTAAATTATTCAGATTCTTTTTTTAATCCAAGTATATTATTATAATACAGAAGATGGCACTACTAACTTCTGCTTCTGTTTAACTCAAGCTAGAACTAGGCACAAAAGCAAGGAGGCAAAGCAGAAATAAAATAGAAGATAGAAAAATAGTGTCCTTTTTCTCAAATAGAAAGCAGAGCAGTGTTCTGTTGTTGAAAAAAAGTATCCATTCTGAAAAGGAATTTCTAATATACGGTAAAAAAATAGACTCATGAAAGAAAATTCCTCAGTGGATTCCTATCTATACAGGTATTCCAACATGCAAATTGAAAATGTCCAAAAATTAAAAAACGTGTTGACTCTATTTGACAACCCTTTAAGTTGTGTATTTTCTTTACACTTCTTTTGTTACTGTAGTAAGTATCAGACTGCAATTAACTGGCAAATACTAGCTGATCATGGTCAATCCTTCTGACTTGTTTGATCTATGGCTGCACTGCATTCATCCACCTCAAAGAGTTTATTTCAAGTTAGAAGCATATCTCCTGTTAAGGGAGAAATTTTGTTCCTTAAACTTATAGTGAAGGACTATACTAACACTTTTCACCAATAGCGTAGATAATATTGCCTAGATATACGGAGAGGAGACAAAAGACCATGTCATGCTGGAGAGACAATGAGATGCATTGAAGGAGCATCATAAGAGGCTCAAGATTAATTCATTTTCTTTCTTTTTTTGTGCAGTGATTTAGTCAGACTAACATGGATGTAGGGGTATTCAAACATTTAGGTATGAAAATCATGGGTATTTTCAGATTCTCAAGTGTAAAATTTTAAGTGTGGCAAAGCTAAATAACTAGGTTATAGAACTTTTATTTCTACCAGTAGGAGAAATGTCTCAGACTTTCTTTACATAGACAGAAGAGACTCAGGAGACCTTGACTGTAACACAGTCTCAGTTTGGGAGTGCTGTAACCTAAATATGATTCTTCAGAAAGATTTCCTTTCCACAACTTCTTTGCAGTGAGGTTGCTTAATAAACATTTTGTAGGTGAAATTAATTTTATTAAATGAAATCCTTTAAATCTATGTTTTGCAAAATATTTTAGTTTGCATACAGTAAATGAAGAATTAGCTGAAGATTTTTTGTTTGATAATTTCAACTGTGTATCTTTTTTTACACTATGACTATCTGCTTACATTTTCCTACAAAGAGCTAGGAAAATAAAGTGGCCTGAGAAACCTTTATTAAGCTTCAGTATTGTACATTTCATGATCAGGGTTACTGCTTTTATTAAGATTAGATATTTTACATATCAGAGTGCCAAAGTTTCATGGAAGACCTCATGCACTGTTTTTTCTCATCGTTTGTATGTTTCTGGCCATCTGAACACCTCTAAAGTTCACTTTTTTGTTATTCTTTTCAATCTGTACAGTAAATTACAGTAACGTTATGTATGGACCTCAGTGTTTTGAAAACTTGAAATGATTATCTCCTGTCTTGGTGTTCAAGAACAATAAGCTAGGCCTTTAATTATCAGCTTATTATTTGAATTGCATATTAATTATGGAGCCAATGTGAAAGTGGTTGTAGCGATTTTACAAACCAAACTGGCATGTTACATGTGTTATCATATCCTGCTTTTAACTGTTTTTCACAGTCTATATTTTTAGCACAAATCTTCAAAATGTCCATTGAAATTATACTCTCTAGAAGGAAATTCTTTAACCAATGAAATGAGTTAATTAAACATCTCATTTTAAGAAGGGAAAATGTATCTGAGTGTTTTCTACATTTTTGCTGCTTTCATGACAATAAATATTTGAGCAGTACCCAGTTCAGGAATATAAGCAAGTTAATTCTAGAGTACACACTACTCATTGTATTGTTACTTCCACTATGAAAACTTGGTATCTTAAATCTCAGACTTTAACACTTAGTGGGCTTTATTATTTATTCTTTTGTACCTCATTGCTTGTGTGCTGACATTTTCAGGTATTGTACATGGTTAACTTACCCATTGCACTTTAGGAAGAGTGGCACATCTTTCTGAACTCCTTGTGTACCTGCCAAAATTGCTCCTGCATACCCTGGAATTCCTCTCCTGCATAGATCCAATCAGATTTCAGAAACCTTGTGGTCTTGTGGCCTCAGGATCTTCTCATGCTCAAAACAGACAATATATCTGAAATAACAGCAACAGAACAATATTCCAGTCAAACTGGAGTAGATGTGGCTTGTTCTAAGATACAAATACCTGTGTGAAAGAAGCAGCTCCCTTCAGACTATGCAAGTCTAGCAACTGGAACTTGTGCTAGAATCAAGAGTATGATGTTTCTATGCTCTTGCTGTGAAGGAATTCAGTGTTTTGAAATTAAAATAAAGAAGGAGAACCCAGAGGGCACTAAATCAGTCAGTCTCACTTTGATAGCCAGCAGGACACCGGGATAAAATGTACTAAACACATTTATTACTACTTATAAGATAATGAGGCAATAAATAAATAAATCAACAAACAAACCAGCTGACCCACAAACTAACCAGCAAGTGCAGATTTGGCAAATGTTTCACAAGACAGGATCATGATTAAAAACGATCTTGACAAATGGGAAGAATAATCAGAAATCAACAATGGGTCAGAGAACAAACAGGAGTTAGGAGTATAATGTTGATGAAAGGAGGCAAAACTTGTTCTGTCATGTATTGCTAGGAATCTATTACAGAAGGTGGGGGGCTTGATTAGTCAATGTGTTGCTTGGAAAGCTTCACTTAGGTAGTGTTTCCTGGAAGTGCTAGCACTGCAGATTGGAGAGGATCCTATAGAATAGCGGTGAGAATGAAAGGAGTTTTGGGAAGCATAATTTGTAAGGAATAAGTGAAGGAATTAGATTTTTTTAGAGTCTAGGAAGTAGAGGACTAAATAATAAGGAGTGTGTGTGGTAACAGTTTTCTACAGTGTTAAAAAATCATTATGAATAGACTAGTAGATCTATTCTTCTCCATTTATAGAATAATAAGAAGTAACTGTCAGCCAGAAAGAGCTAACTAAAGTGACACCTGTAAGGGTTACGAAACTTCTTCTGAATCTTATGGAGTTTCCTTTCTAGAAGTGAAAAACAGGTTAAACAAGCATCTGTCAGGGATATTTAATGTCTGGTTTACCTTCTCTGATTGCATCAGGAATTTTTTCCTACAAGCTTGACATCACTATGGTTAGTATATTGCTGAAAAAGTTGTTGATGGTCCTGTAAATTAACCTATGTGGAAATGAATGAGAATGTTATTTTCTCCCCATAGCTCTCCATGGCCAATAGTCCTACATAAGCCAGACTATTGAATGGTTTTCTGCTGGGGTACGGCACGATTACATTCAGAAGCCTTTGCTTGTGAATACACATAGATCAACCCTTCTGCCTATTATAGTTAGCAGTTTCCAGCATCCACTGTACTAACTTGTGATCTCTGATTGTTTGAAAATATGTACATATCATTAACAAAACTCTTTCAACTCCCCTGCAACTTTGAGCTGATTCTTACTCAGTTTCAAGTGGAAAGTACCAGATGAGACTTTGTTTTCATTAATTAACATAAATAGGTATACGTCTCCTCAAGATGAGAAGATTTTTGCTTGTTTATTTGTCAAATTAAAAACAGTGGGTTTAGGGTATGAGCAAAGAATAAGGGTTTTAAAAATAATGAGATAGATGTCCCAGATTGCTGAAGTGTGAGAGTCTTCTGCACTAAAAAAACTTGTCATTTCTTCAAACGCATTGGATAGAATGTGCAGACAGTGCTTTAAATGCTTTTCCTTAGCAATTGCAAATGTGTCTGAAAATTTGATCAAGTAATTCAAGAGTGAACAGCTTTCAAATGATGATATTTGGAGAACAGAGAAACAACCAAAACTTTCCAGGTTTTGTGCTGCAGTGTTGCCTCCATATTTCAAAACAGGAAAGCAGGAAGATTGAGCTGAAGTGTAGTTTAAACTGCATTGAAGAGATAAATCTTACATAACCCCAGATACTGAATTTTGGATCACTATGGAGATAGGGCTTCTTCCTGTGTGTTATAAGTAAAGAACAAATATTTGCATTATAAAAATAATCATGTAGTTGCTACCTCTGAATACAGGTCAGGCCGAACAGCATTTCCTAAGCTGTACGTGACTTGTTTGTGGTGGAAATATGGTTCTAAGAACATAAACGAAATAAATAATACAGCCTCTCCACTCTGTTGGACTGGACTCTGGTGCATGAGGATAAGGCAACAGTTATTGCCTCTTGATGTTTTCTGCCCTTATTTTGAATAAAGAAAGTAAGTGTGGGCAGATTCGTGTGAATAAGTCATGGTTAAGAAGAGAAGACAAGTTAATGCCTTTTATATAGCAAGATTTATAATAGAGTTTTTTAGTTTTTGCTCTCCAGTGCTGCTTTTGAACACAAAAACAAGCCAGAGGTCAGATCATATTTTAATCAGAGAAACCTCAAATAGGAAGATGAATTCCTGATTTCCACTGCAGGTATTTAATTTAGTGCAATCTTTGGATAACACAAAAGGCAACTTTCTCTTTGAAGTTGTTAGATTTTATTAAATGACTGGTGTTCTTCAGGCTTGATTCTGGTCTGAAAAGAAAATTCAATCAACAGTTATGCTCCCTATTGTTACTTAGTAAAGTTTTCACTCATTTCCATCTTCCTTCATTCTTGTGAAAAATTAATGGAAAAATTACTTACTCAAAACCAAAATATGAGTGATCACTTGTTGCATTCAAAGTTGCATTCAAAACAACTCTTTCAAAATAAAGCAAAACCCATCACTCTAGGGTAACTGATGAGAGGAGCAGTCAATACTGAGAGTTTAGAGCAATTAGACACTATATGCTTTACTGGTTTTGTTTCTAACCCATGGAAGGTTGGCTGCAGTATTTAGCAGTGATGAGGGTATTTACAGTACCTGTGCAGGAAAGTCATCTCACCTCATATGAAGTAAATCAAATCTTTCTTGAGCACCAACATGGTTTATGTAACTCCAAAATTAAAAGCTTTGTCAGTTAAAGTACTTAACGTCAACTGCAGCAATGATGTATGACAACAGAGACAATCTCTGTAGGTATTCTTTCCTTTGCATGAATCTAAACTATCTTTTTTTTTCTTTTCTTTCTTTTTTTTTTTCTGAATATCAAGGAAAAAGTGATAAATTTAGCTGTAAAATGTGTATTTTGTTTGAACAAGCCCAGGATTCAAGTCCAAATATACTTCAGATATTTGTAGGCATAACTATTTTATATTGACCTAGTTCATGCTTGGGTGGTTCTTAGGATGAGGTGGAGACTTCTCAGATTCAGACCTTTAGTTTAGAAGGGGACAGAAAACCTTTTGAAGACTGATGTAGGGTAGAGCCATGGATACAACAATGTTGTTTTAGCTAAGAGGTATTTCCTTTCAGCTTTTGTACATGGACAAACCAATCCCTTGTGACAGATTTCTTTTGAAGATAGAACTAGAATCTTAAGGATGTTCTGAGAAAGTTTGGTCAGATCAGAATACAAGTTTATACTAGATCTTTTACTCAAATCATTAGTGGCATGTCTATGTATTTTTAAAAATAAAACTTTAAAAAAAAAAAGAAAAAAGAGGAGTCAAAATGTTTAATTTTGTTCTCTGGAGTTTTCATTTGGAGACATTCCTCCTCCAGCAGATATTGTATCAGACCTTCTAAAACCCTTCTAGACAGCTTCAGATTAAAAAAAATAAAATAAATAAAAAAATAAAAAATGAACATCCCTTGCTCCTGTCTATGGGAGTTATTCAGTGAGAATTGTCACAAAGGTATATTTCTGCAGATGGTGTTTATTGACAAAAGAAAATATGAACCTGGTAGATGAGATTTCCTGTTTTAATTTCAAGTGATTTTTTTCAAATTGTTATAATGAAGAATACATTTCTGCTTGGATGCCTGGGGTGCTGCCTAAACTCATTGCTTGCTGAACATTTCCCATACTTTTCTGATTTGTCACTCTGCTGCATATTGCCTTGGAAACCCAAGAGGAGCTTTTAAATTGCTATGGAAACAAATCAATATAAATATATCTTCATTTTTATTTATAGACTTAGATAAAGGCCAAAACGTATGCCTGCATGATATATGGTAGGGTTTGGGTTTTTTGTTGTCTTTTTAATTAATAGAAATATTAGACAATGCTGAAATAAGTGTCTGTTTTGTTCTGCCGCAGGGGATAAAGAAACCATTCTTGCTTTCTGTCATGTGTTGTTTTAATTCATAGGTTTTGCAGTCAGTCTTTCAAGGATTATGACACTAATCCAAGATTAACATTGACTTTGGTTTTGCAAGTGCTTTAACTGGTATTGTACCAAACGTAAATTATATGCTCCTCTAAATTACAAGAACATAATTATGATTATGTTATGTTTTGCTATAAACATTGGAGCATTACTATCTTAATCTGATAGACAAACATGCTTTCCAACCTGCATTAAACCACAGACCCACACAACCCTATTCTTTGCCACTGTATTACCTTGCCAGAATTGCTACCAAAATAATATATGCTCTTGTTTGACTTCTGAGAGCCTCACAAAACCTCTCCTGAGATTTTTTAAGACCTTATTCAAACTATAAAGCTTTAATGACTGGTTAAGNTACTGGTAAAGATTTGAAAAAAAAAAAAAAAAAAAAAAAAGACTACATATTTCTTCCTTTATCTTTTATTGTTTTCTCTGACTGGTCTGTCTGTATAAACTAGTAAAGAAAATAAAGAATCTCCCCTATGTTCTTCTCTGCATCTTTATACACACCTGTGTATAACTGCAGAATCATGCATGAGGACCTGTTTTTTACTTATACAAAATCCACTTTAAAATGAAGTGGCAATTTGCTTTTTCTCAGTAGCACTTTTTTTTTGTCGGTGACCAAGAGAATTTTGTTTGATTACAGAAAAATACACAGTGACCATCTTATCCTTCCTATTTGATGAACCACAGTGATGTGGGAATATTAAACTGAAGTAGCAATATACACTATTATTTATATTTAATGCCTTATTTGTGAATATATGATCCAACATACGTTTTCATTGGTCTTAAATTTGCAACCATGGAAAGGCTGAAAATGTTTGAGTGATCATAGGATTCAGTCCTACAGCTCCATTTCTGCCCTCCCATCCACAGATGGATCCTAGCTCCTCTATGAAGCTCTACTGACTTAAAGATACAAAACTAGCAGTCACTGAGCATGACATAAATTTCAGGATCTGTCCACAAGAATTTAATGCACAGCAATTTTTGTATTACCTTAAGCTGAAACTCAATTTATATTGGCCTCTGGTTAGAACAAACTGGTGTAAGAGAAAATATATAAGGCAGAGACAGATTAATGCCATGGTGACCTAAAGCAAAATATTTTCTAAACAAACATTTTCCCCATATCAATCTGTTTACATGGAAAATTTCGGTTTTGGTGGCACTCCATTTTATAATAGTAGGAAACTCCTCCATTGAAATTGCTTTGACCCCCATACTATAACTTGTTTTTAAACTGAAACCTAGAGTGAAAGGTGAGAACAATATGGATGGGTATGGCCATAAGTATTTTATTACAAGGTTTATTGTACTTGCCCCTGTAATAGCCAGAAGCAAATATGGGTTGCATCTGGTAGGGATCTGTCAGCTCTCAAAATATTTGAGAAAAGAAGCATATGCTTGGAGTATCCAGATATAGGGACATTACAGGAGTAAATAAAGTAGCAAAGGGTCCAGCAAACGGTGCTTCCTACCCCATCAGTCCTGCTAGGGTCTACTTGTCATGGAAGACATGGATGCATTGTCAATGTACCAGATACACCAATTCAGCTATGGGATAAGAGAAGGAATTACCTTCAAAGTTGGGGAAACAAGGAAAACAAATAGTTGAAAACCCTAAAGCCGGCCTAAGGAAATGTAGCCCACATCACAAAAGTTTGTAGGGAGCTGTTCAACTTACCCTTTTTCCAATCTGAGCTCCCACTTCCATTTTACATCATCTAATTCCTTCATTTTCCCAACTCATTTCATTCATGCTTTCAGGGGTGTCCCGGTTTCCAGCACGGACGGGGTTGATTCTCCCCTGTCTCTATCCGGCACAGCTATCCCAGCCNAACGTAGAAAATGATGAAAACATTCTTAATTTTCCATTCTACAAGCATCTGCTCCTTTTCAGAAAAATGATTATCTGTTGAGGGTGCTGAACTGCTCACCCGCGCAAGCTTTCAGGAGTAGGGCTTGTACTATTCATTCTGAATGTATTCTCTTGGAAATGAGTGTAAGTTTATACTACTCATATCTAATTTGAAATCATGTCTGAATGTAATATTAGTCCAATATTTATAATTAGTCTCCACTATTTGGTTTTCATGGAAACATAGAATCACAGAATTGTCAGAGTTGGAAGAGACCTGTAGAGATCATCTAGCCCAACTCCCCTGCTAAAGCAGGATTGCCCAGAGCACGTTACTCAGGACTGCATCCAGGTGAGTCTTGAAGGTCTCCAGAGAAGGGGACTCCACATCCTCCCTGGGCAGCCTGTTCCAGGGCTCTGTCACCCTCACCGTAGAGAAGTTTTTCCTCATATTGGAATGGGACTTCCTGTGTTCCAGCTTGTACCCATTGCCTCTCGTCCTGTCACTGGGAACCACTGAAGAGTCCAGCTCCATCCTCCTTGAACCTTTAGCCTTTGCAAATGTTTATCATTTCTCTGATGTTCTTGCTGCTGGCTGTTAGATGGAAAGAAAAACAATTACTGAAATTATCCTCAACAAAATCTATGGTATGAAATGTCATTTGTCGGTCACAAACTTAGGGGCATTTTATTTCCGGTGACTATTAAAACTAAAGTACATCACTCCTGGAAATGTAAGACATATCCTCTCAAATACTGAAATTCCTCTAATTAAATAAATTTAATTCAGTGATGGCGAGATGCTTAATGGTATTGGCTATTATCAGATAGACAAAGAGAGGGATGGAAAGAAGCCAGCAATACTTTTAGGACCTGCCTTTTTTCTGATCCCTTGATTGCATGTAATTTACTTTGATTTTCAGTCTTGCTTAACTTAATTTTTGTTCATTTGCTGTGTAGAGTGGTTAGTTATGTCTCTATTCGGCTTGCTGTACTTTTCTTTCTCTGGGTGGTCTTTAGTTATTGGATAGTTTGTTCTGTGATCTTCATCTCATTTAGTTGTCTTGCAAAGTGTGATTTGATATTTAGGGCTACAAAGTCTTTGATGCTCTGCTTTTATTTGGTTTTAACTCTCATTTTTCCCTATCTAGGGATTATAGGATAGCAAAACATATTCTGTTACTTGTATTTTCCTATCAAACAGGATTTCCTGGCATTGTTAACTTCCCTCATTTAAATGCCTAGATATAGTGAAGTTCAATCACTCAGTCGGCTTGTAAAAGGTGTTCGTATGAATGAGAGAAAGATGTGATCCAGCATACTGAGGTTGTTTAAAACTCGTGGGTCTCACAGGTAGGGTTTTAGTTTGGAATGAGTTTGAACATAGTTACATATGGAAAGCACATTGATGGATTATTCCCATGCATTACACGTCAGTAAAAATGACCAGAATGTTAAAACTGGTGAAAATCCTACTGCCTGGAGCCGATCTGAGCATTAATGCATCTTGCTGTTTGCCTTCCTGCAGGCAAGGTACAAATAGTTCCACCTAAAAGTGAAGAGCACAAGTCTTTATCATCACTTTGTTTTAGAGAGAGCAACATGTCAGATGACTGGGCAAATCCGTGCAGCCTTCTCATTCAATTGCTGTCAAACAGAGAGTTTGAAACATGGGTTTGACATGCATCCACAGCAATGGCTCCCTGTGTTGTTTTTTTTTCTTTTGTGGAAAGTGGCAATGCAGTGCTAAATGTATTTTTCATATGGAAAGAATTTTTCTTTTGTATTTTTCTGCCTTTTTGCTCTCTATGCTGTGCAAAGCAAAACCCACAAAATCAGAATATGAAAACTTTGATGAAAGCCTGACTGTCCTGTACTCAGCTATCAAAGTACCTGAAATGCAATGTTAGAAGTAGACACAGAAAG
Organism: Thinocorus orbignyianus; assembly: GCA_013400375.1. Taxonomy (NCBI): domain Eukaryota; kingdom Metazoa; phylum Chordata; class Aves; order Ciconiiformes; family Thinocoridae; genus Thinocorus; species Thinocorus orbignyianus. Next base: position 620,398 of record VXBW01006646.1, on the reverse strand, counting down.
CTCTAAAAAGTTGAGCAAATATTTAGAAATTAAAACTGCTTGTGTAGCCAAAAGAACAGATACTTTTTTTTCTGACAGAGGATAGTTTTTGCAGAGGTTATTTCAGAACAGTAATACTATCACACAATATGCAACCTGAAATGAGCTGGAATAATATAAAAAAATACAAGCAATAATATGTCAAAGTAACTATATAAAAAAACCCAGTCATACTGGAACAGTACACCATAAAAGAGTAAAAATACAATGTTCTTTCATTGCATAACTGTGAACATTGCATTAATGATAGTAGAAGTAACAAGATTTAAGAAGGATCTGTGATTTTCAAGATAACACTGGACCTTTAAATAAAAAAAGTTTTCACAATAATTTTCTTGTGCCTTTTTTTTTTTTTTTCCCCAAACTGGAACAGTCTGACACTGAATTTTTTGCATTAGAGCCGTTGCTTCAGGTCACACGCTGTGTCCTAATTGGTGCGGCATGGCACAGTAGGGCTCATTTTCAGCACAGCTTGCAGAAGAATTAAACAACTTAGATCACTGTTAACAGAAGTCCTGCCCCCTATCTCTGCTCAGTGCTTGCTGAAGATTTGCCCCAATGTCAGGACATACTTGCAATGCTAACAAAAGCCTTTCCGAAAAAAATGTTATGTGCAGTCTCAGAGGGCAAAGATGGGGGCTGGGTGGGAGAGGAAAGGAGCAAGTTTCTATTTGTAAAGATCACATCTGAGGTGTTTTTGAACTCTCTGGTGTTGTAGATAATCAGGTGAGACAACTCTTGTGTCCATTAGTGATTCAGCCTGACCTGTGTCTGCTTGGGTAAGAAGTAGGAACTGTGTGTCTGGCGTGACATCAATGTATTGTTCTGGTTTTTGCACACAGAGACCAAAGCAAACGATGTTTGTTTCACTGTAAGACAAGATTTTCTCTGCCAAAAGTTAAAGTGTAAAAAGCAGCTGTCTAATGGCATGACTAGCAGTTTTGCAATGGAAAGTATCCTTCAGGAGCTGGTAGGAAGACACAAACAATTTGATCGAAGAGGTAATTCACGTTGAGATTGTAGGACAGAAACTACCTCATAAAGTCTGGATAAAATATATTTATGGGAAAATAAGCAGCAACATTGAAATGAACAAACAAACCTTTGGTGGTGCAAGGCAAGATTGTTGAGCATCAAAGATGCCCAAAATGTTTCTCTTAGTCACTGGAGTGAGTAAGCAAACTTTTCACTGAAGAACAAGTTAACTGGTATTGTATCTCAATATTAACTTCTTTTTTGATTGCTACTAAACAATAATTAGAGTCCACTAGAGTAACTCATTTTCACTGGAGGGGGGGGGGATCATCTCTGGCTACCCTTCCTTTTTTTCTCCCTTATCTTGAGGGTTTATACACAAGGATATAATAAATTGGATGGCATTTTCCATTCTTCTCTGATTTCTACCCTGGCACAGAGAAAGCAAAGAACTGTCCTCCTCACCAAACCAATTGCAGTGATCATCCGTGCTTTGTGTGATTGTCATTTCTACTCCTATCTTCTGCCAGAACCATGTGCTTAGGTGGATTCACATGGGGCATGAACCAACACAGAAACTGGATGTTAACCACAAGGAGAGAACTTTGGCCCTTATGGATCCCTGAGGAAGGACTGAAGTTTTTAGGTTGCTCTAAGGAAAGGCATTGGACTGGTATATTTAGTGGAAAATAAAGGACACAGAAACATCTCTACAGCACAGCTGTCAGAGAAACTAACAGACGGTGGCAAGAGGCCCTTATTTTTAAGTCAAATGAACCTTTTAATTCCAGAATTTGACCCCAAATCTGTGTCTTGTTGTGTGTCTCTGAGAAATGTATTGTACCTAAAATACTAATTCTTTTTTTTTCTGAATCACTGAAGCATGATTTTATCCTAGTTTCTGTTAGAAAAGATCACATTTGTTGCATATTAACTTTTGGGAAACTGACATGATTTTTATTTCATCATGCAAACGCATGTCATGACTGGACATCTGTTAGTGTCCCTGCTGGCCTGAGGGTTATATCACACGCTGTTAGTTTAAAGAATATGACTTAAACCCACCTAAAATGGAAAAGGTTAAACTCTGTAATTAATCCACTGCATTGCATGGGTTGCACCACACACACACATCCACTTACTATTCTGAAATTCTTTCTTTTTTTCTGTTCATCTTTGAAATTGCCATGATGGATCCCTATCATTAAGTTCAACTGCTAGTTTTATCTTTTGCTCACCCTAAGTCTTCTTTTTTCTTTTCTTATAATTTCACTGGGGGAACACCCATAATCTCTAAATGTTTCTTAGTTTTCAACACTTTATCAAGGAAATACTTTATTCTTTAAAGCCTTTGCACCATGATAGCTTGGAAAATGCCAGTGCCTTAAGCTTCTGTGTAAGCACAAACAGAGCTGGCTCCTGCACCAGCTTTTCTTACACTTCCTCAAAGAGAAGCTCCTCTAGACGCAGCCTGTTTCCCAACCAGCACGGCTGCAGAAAGAATTCGGTGACGATTTTTTCAATGAGGTATTTTTACTGAAAAGATATGGATGTTTACAGATTTCTAAAGAGGTAGATGTTTATAGTTACAGCAGCTCCAAATAATAGGAGCTTTTGTAAAAGTGGAACACCTTTATTCCAGCAGGTGTGTTGTCATGTCCTAGAAGAGGCTTTTCAACATTTCCTTCAAATTATTTTAGTTCTGCTCAACCGTTGACTGAAAATAGAAGCCCGTGTATATCAAGCAGAAAGGTTAAATAACCCAAAGCCAAATCCCGGCCCCTGTCTCCAGATGTTGCCGGCTGGTCTCCAACATTCTTTCTACTTATTCATTTCTCTGAAAATCCTTCCTGAAATCCCTTCCCTTTCAACCTGATTGCAGAGCTCTGAATGAGACAGAGTAGGCAGCATGCCTTTTGTTTTGCTTGGAAAACCAAGTGACCGCACTGTCACTTCTTTGAAGAAGCGGCTGTGTTATGACTGGCAGTTTTCAGGTTTCAATTTTTTCCCCTAATTTGTTTGATGGCAGGCTTCAGTGGCTGCTGAAGCTGGAGGTGGAGGCTTGCTGCAGTCAGAGCCAGCCTGCAGGAACCCAGCAGGACCTTGGAACGCCTGCCTCAGCCAGAGGAAGTGACACCATGGGATGGTGCACCTCTGCACACTGACAGGCCCAAGAGCAAGGATCTTTGCATAGGGAAAGTGTTTCACCTCACCCGTGTGCCCATGGTTGCTCATGTTGCTGGAGACTTGCAAAAGTCCTGCTTTCAGCTATGAGCTGACTGGAGTGCCTTCTCTTCCACTTCTGATTTATTGACTGGCCACTGACATGAAACATCTGTCTGGTACCCCTGGTACTCCTCAGACCTACCTCGTCTACAAGCTGAAAGAGAATCTGGTACTGCTGTATATGCCACAAAGCACCAGAGAACTCTCTCTATATTCATCAACAACTCCACTCCAAGTGTAATACCAAATGTTTTATTTGCTGTGTTTTTTTTTTCTTTTCTTTCAGTTTTTTCTGTGGTCACATGTGGTAAACGAAAACTGCTGTATGAAGAGAGCTCTATTTTGCTATCAGTTAAAGTCATGCAGCTTGGTTAGCTTCTGGAAGAAGCCAGAGTTGGTGGCAGTGATTAGCTTTCTGCTGGAAAATTTTCCTTTCCCTCAGGGAAATGTGCACAGAAATATGTTGGTATGCAGCCATACATTCACCACGTAACTCATCACTGCAAGTCAGCACTTGCTGAATCTGACTGCTTGCAGTAGCTTATGTTGGTGGTTCAGTGTGGTCGGTCAGCTGGCGGGAGACCTGGATATGTCCCTGAAACCACTTAGCCTTTTTAATATAGACATCAGATCAGTTACCCCTGTCTTTAAGGGAGCTAAGACCTCCAGATCCTAAACATGAAGGACTTGAAATTCCAGTTTGGAGATTAAATTCTTTCAAGTTAGAGCAGTTGTGAGATGGGCAGAAGCTGAAAATTCAGATGTGAAGTTTGAACGCCAGGTTTTTCTCAGATACTTTATGAGTCCTTGAGGAGTTGTGCTGTAGTTTGTCAACTGTCACAATAAGAATGTCCAGCCTCTAGAGATTTTTGACAGCAATGTAGAACCATAGAATCATGGAAGGCTTAGAGTTGGAAGATCACCTAGTTCCAACTCCCCTGCCATGAGCAGGGCCACCTCCCATTAGACTAGGTTGCTCAAAGCCCCATCCGACCTGGTGCTCTCCGTTCTTTCTGTTCTCTTTTTTGGTGAAGAAAAGCAACATCTTTACCTCGATCATCTTTCTGGCTTTGCTCTTACTCCATTGCAGGAGAGGGCAGGACTGTGCTGCAGCACAGTTACTGTCCAATTTTACTAGTGTAGGGGGTAAGGCACTAGCATTGTAGAACAAAAATCTATCAGTTTCCTCATGTTCCATGCCTGCATGTTTCATTAGGGATCCAAAGAGTTAAAGATCCACGAAAGGAAACTGGATCTTGCACAGCTTTGGGGAAAAGCAACAAACCAGAGTTGCTGTTAGAAGGTGATGGGAAATCTCTCTGCCAGTGGAATGGGAGCAGAAGAATGGCTCCAGGGCCCATGTGAAACCCATTGGACTAAGTAGGTTTTTGTTTCCAGCAAGGGCATTTAATCATGTCTGAAATGCCTGTCTAAAGGGATCTGTAGTCCTGAGATTATTTCTGTAAATTTCTGCAATAATAAAAATGGCTCCTATCCAGAACTGTAGGCCCATGTGATATAAATCACAATACAATATGGAATAGCAGTTAATCTACCAACAAAACTAACCCTATTGCAAAAGAGGTAACACGGGCCCGTTCCTTCTTCATGAAGCCCCACATACCTTCATACTTGCCTCTTTGCATCCTTGTTCACCAGAAGTAAGCAAAATGTTTTGTCTTACATAGTTCTAAACATTACTATGCTATGACACAAAAAAAGATTCACCCAAGGTTTGGCCTTGTACTGTGTATAACTAGTCTCCGTCTGTGACAGCCTAGATGCTATGATGATGTGTTTTGATTATGGAATGAGATGAGATTCAAACAATCTAGTTAACGTCAGTGTATGAATTTAAATAAAGCCCAGAGTTTCAGAAAGTCAAGGAACTTTTCAGTTTGGTTCTCCAAATACATGGATCCATACATCAGTGGATTTAAAAATTGAGCAGTCTTCTGAACCAGTTATGTGGGGCATCTAATCAGACAACAGAACTTCCGATAAAAGCATGAAGAGTTGAACTCCCACAGCTTTTTCCATCATCATTTGATAAAAGCTGCCAAGAATGATTTATTTCAAAATGTATGAAGTTTGATTTTGGCCTTAGAGATGTTGGTTTTCATAATGTCACTGTGAAAACTGTTGACAGAACTGGCAGAAAGTGATCCACTTATCCCATAAAATTCAGCAAAGAGCAATCCAACACACAGTCCATGTTGTTCTTGCTTGACATTCAACAAGACTCATTTGTAGGGGTTATGAATACCAGTTAGCATGGATGTTGCAACTATTAACGGTGAGGGTAAGAATTAATCATGCAAGTCTTATTAAAATGTATATGAAATTTATGGTTACAAAATTATATGCAATTTTGAACAAAATATGAAATATCTCTAACAGAAATAATAAAGACTGATAAAGGCATTATGACATTTTACACTGAAATGTCATCATTGAGTACAGCAGGGTTAGACTGGAGCTGAAAGGTTTCTCGAGTTTATTTGTATGTTGTTAAACACAGGACACTTCTATCAGCTGAATTTATAGGGAGTGATTTCAATTTCTTGCTAGCTTAAAGCCATCTGATCTCAGGAAACAAAACCTGTAATTTTGACCTCTTCATTTATTTGTTTTACAACTTTCCCAAAGAAAAGATGAAAAGTCAGCCTGATGAGAGAGCCATCTCAGCACATCACTGGAGCAGTAATAAGAGAGCCATCAGGAGTTAGGCTCTTAAGCTGAGCCACTCTTTACATTTCATTAAAGCTGTTACTAAGTGGGTGACAGCAGAACTCTCTCAACAACAGGAGGAGCTGTGGTATATAACCATGCAATGCAGGTGAAGGTGGGCAAGCAAGCCAGAAGATGCACAGCAGATGCATTTCCTGACCCTGAAGAAAACTAAATGTAGTTGGTTCCAAATATTTTAAGACAATGCTATTCCCTGGGCACTCAAATGCATGATGAATGATGCCCATGTTCTGCCAAAGCCTGTAGGGAATGTAATCCAGCAGTGCTCTCACAGCACTGGATGGTGCATTAAGCACAGACGGTGGTAGCCTTACACTGCTGGAGGTGGTAATAGAGGCATAGTCCTATTGCAGGTATTACCTATTAATTTTACAGTAGACAATGGATTTAGAATTGATTTAGGTTCGAAATTTTGTCACCTCGTCCAAGGTGTCTACTCTAACCACTACCACACAGCTAGACACTGCCAGTGCCACAGCTTTGTTATCTTAGTTGTGTGGTGGTCCACCTGCAAAAAGGGCAGAGGCCTTTGCCAAACCTAGTCAATATTTTGTGCCTTCTAAGAGATGAGAACTAGTGTCTTGCACTACCATTCAAATCGGGTATACAGGCAACAGGCCTGACCAGATTTTAGAATGGCTGCACTATAAAGTGAGTACAGAAAATCATAGAGTAACTGCACTTCTCTGTGTACATGCAGACACTTCTAGAAGCAATAAAAATATCAGTCAGTTCACATCTGTTTGCCTATCAGTCTGTTCACACTGTGACCCATTCTGGTCACAAGCCCTAAATAACATGCAAAGAAGGATTTAAATACATCTTCAACATTGTCTCTTCTCATCTCAGTTTTTGACTTCAAGCAAGCCTTTCACGCTTCTCTATCTCAGCTCCTCACTTTTTGAAACTGGAAAGTGTTCTCTCATTTTAGTTTTAATTAATTAGAAGATCACTGAAAAATACATCTAATTGATTTCTACATTTTTCGAATCTGCTACAAGTAATTGAATCTAATAAAGTTTTTTCCTATATGTCATTTTTATCATAATAACTAACTCACAAAACTTATTTCTAGGGAAAAACACACACCCAAACCCATTTTTTTATGATGTCAAATATTTTTGGTGTTAGGTTCTGATTAATTCTAAAATCAGGTCCAAAGATTTCTAGTTTCTGTCCGATTTGACTGAATCTTTACCTGTGTGTTTGTTTTTTAACATTGAACCTTGTAAAGTTAACAGCTACTTAATCCCAAACAGTAAAATGCTCCATCTGCTTGACAGTCTATTTGTTTCAACCTGGCAGTGATTTTGCCAGGAAAGGATGCCGTGCTCCATACACACTGGAAACTAATTGAAGTTTCACCTAGGTTAGATGTTTGCATGCAGTGCACTGCAGTAATAAAAGCAACAGGGAAGGGTAATAGGTCTCAGATTTCCTGCTTATTGGGGTCTGAGTTGCAGCGCTGGTTAGAGGCAGGCATTACAGCATGTCTCCCAAATATCTGGGCTTGAATAACTACTTGAACTGCCACGCTGCTCGGAGCTGTGTCCTGTTCTGTTGTCTGGAAGGTATTAAAGAAATAAAAGCAGATATGAAGACTTTCTTCAACATATGGCAGCATTTTTTCTGCAAACCACATTCCAGGGTAGGTTCTGTCAATGTGTAAAGCATTTATATACCTCTTCTCACCACCAGCTCATCTGTCTTTTAACCCCGTGGGGCATTAAATGAAAAATCTCTGTTACGGAAAGGTTAAGGGTGAGCTTTTGTAGTATAAAAGGCAGGAAATTCAGAGTTAAGAGTCTATTGTAACTTCTAATAAGTTCTTTCATTATGACTCAAGGGCAACAAGGTATCTAAACACAATCTTACATTTAATCCTAAAGTTAGGTGCCTTGCTTAAACACACTGTTTAATCCCATGTGATCATCTGGATCAATTAGTGTCTTTGTAAAAGCAGTATGGAAATACTTATCCTGAAACACGTTTCACAGGAACTTGCTAAAAACAAATTACGAGAGTTCGTTGCTCTTGATGATAGGTTATAAAAGTCTATTGGATGTTGCTAACTTCTATTTGATGGTATCTGTAATTACTGTCACCTTCTGGACAACTGCTAAGACATAGTCACAAGAATGTGATTAACAAAGAAACCCCAGTGGCTGGAAAGTGAGTGGAAAAATTGAATTTTGTTTGACAGGTGTGATTTGGGGTTAAGCGACTTATGGTTGGAAATGGTCGCATTTTAATACAGGAATATAGCAAATGTCTATGAACAACACCTCTTAACATTGGCACAAATATAGTCTAGACCTGAAAAAGAAGAAAAAACTGTAATAATGCTAGAAGTTATCTCCACAATTATAATGAAAATAAATATAATTTAGAAGCAGAAAAATTACCTATAGCACCCTGGAAAAATTTATATGTCATCTTCATTGATATAATACATCACAGAAGAATTCTTATAATTTCACAGAAACAAAATATTTTGTTTCACTAAAAGCTGAACATAATTGTTGTATTTCAGATATTTTTTTTGTTTTGAAGGCAAAATTCTGCTTTCATATTTCCTCTTTCTAGCCCTTTTATGAAGTGGGAAAAGCTAGAGAAAAGTACATTTATTGTTTTTTCCTCAGCACAGTCTGTCCATATTCTGGGCATCATAGTCTATATGATGCTTTAGGAGTTGACATTAATGGAATATGTCAGGTATTTCTCGGGTGAAATCCAGGTTGTTAACCAGAAATGTGCACAAGTGCCTATTTCACTGAGCACAGAAGAAAAATGTCAACAACAAAGCACTTTGTCCAAACATCTAACTTTTCTCTGGCAAAGTATTGGGTCCATTTAGGTCTCAGATTCTGGTTTCTCCTGAACCTATTCAGCACTGGGAGTTTGGTGTATTTCTGCCTGGTAATTATTTTTGTCTCTTACAACAGCTCAAGCACAAGTTTCTCCATACAGCAAACCCCTTTGGTTTCTGGGGAAAGCACCTACTCTCACAGATTTAGATTCTTTCCAGACATCAGTGTGACCCTGGACCAAGGACAGTAGCTGCCATTTTCTCTCGTGATTCTTCTCTATGAAAGAACATTTAAATCTTACATTACTGTGGTCTTTGGTTTTTGAACATATCGAGGTAATTTAAGTAAATCTGTCATTGCACCAATGAAAACACACTTGAAGAGAGTCACTATAATAAAAAGCAAAAAACATGTTTTTCTTTACATTCTAACATTTATTTCATTCCATCCTTACTAGTGTGGACTTGTGAAAGTTAAAAATGTTTCCCCCCAAAAAATAAAGGAATTTATAATGCAAAAGTATTTAATTTTTTTTAGAAGATCTAGAAAGAAAAGACACAATTTTTAAAAATATTTTTTCAAAAAGCCTGCCTTCTTAAACTTTCTGGAAAATGTGTCAGTTTAAAATTTTACCATTTTAGAATGTTTAACGCTTTTTTATATTGTTTCAATGCATGTTAATTGCAGGGACAATTAACACGTTCTGCTACTTCTGACGTGTATAATACATAAATAGTTGAAATATTACAATATTACATTTTAAACCTAGTAATTTAAAAACACAGTATTTTTCACCTTACTACTTTTTAAATGTAAGCTAATAAAAATATATTTCAAAAAAACCCACAGAGAAGGTCTGAATGCAAGTGAATAAATACACTATTTTAACAAGTGGCCTCTTCTGGAACTCACTTCTTCCAAAAATTCTTGGAAACTGTTATTGTTTTCCCAAATCTGTATGTGGACTATCTTTTCAGTTAGAGAGCAATTTTGAAGTATGCTTATACTTAGAGTGAATCGAGTTTTCAGAGAAAAGCAGACCTGTGACCATTAAGCTGTCAAATCAAAATAAATATCCCTTTAAAATAAGATTTTCTAATTTAGATGTACTCTTCTCCACATGCAATTACTTTGTATTGATTTTGTTTTTTCCCAGATAGATAGTACAGTCACCTAAGCAGGCAGGGCTGAGATTATTTGAACAAGCCTGAAAAGTGGATTTCAATTGAATTTCTTGCATCTGACAACTCTGCTGGGTAAGTCCTCCTTGATACTACACCATATGCTTTGTCTTTGAGCACGCAGTGTGCATGCGTGCATGTTATGTATGCTGATACAAAGACTTCTTAGACCACATATTACCTTGAAAGAGCAACTAGAAGCTTCTTCCCCTAGAAAACATATATCATTGAGTTTTATGACTTGTTGGTCATTATGACTGTTTATAAATCAAAATTTTCAAAGGATAGTCAATATAATACATTTGTGAAATACAAAAAATAAACTACTATTTCCTCTGGTAAGAGAATCTATGAAATAAGACAAGAGGGCTGCTCCGCTAGCAGACCATCAGCAGAGTCTATATCTCATTGTCCATTGAAGTGGTAACTGTCATTGTTAAGGTATCATGTAACATGAGATCCTGCTTGGGTGAAGGAAGTTAGGTAAAAATCACCATGGGCAAAACTGAAACGATGCAGTCCTGTGCAGGGAGGGTCTTTAAAATATCAAGCTGGAATGTCTCCCTTGCCTCCTTCTAAAGACAAAGTTCCCAATCAGCTAGCTGAGTAGAGGAACTTGGATGGTCAAATATCATCAACAGATTAAATACCCTTTACTTTCAAGTTAGTGATGAATTGCTAGCTCTCTCTCCTGACGGGAGGACAGGTTTATAGTAGGACTTTGGCTACTTCATATTGAATTACTGTATTTCATTATATTTGCAGTGATCGCCAAGGTTTCCGCTAGTGCAAGATGTGGTTGCTTGCCTCTTCACTCTAACTTGCACAGTTAGTTTAAAGCCTTGGCTCTAACCCCCAACATAATTAGTGTATAGAATCTATCAGAGGTCATAACTCCATCAGTGGAAAACTAAGATCATTGCAATCTTTGGAACAATGAGATGACAGAGACAGTTGAGAAGTGCAGAAAGATTTCTTAGCTGATGTGATGACGTTGTGGAGTGCTGTCTCCAAGAAAACCAGTGACTGAACATCATCGCAAAGCAGTGCAAAGTATTCCCAGCTGACTATGCTTTCCCAGAGCAGTGTTCCCAGCATCCACTGTCCTCTATTTACCTGTCTTCACCACACAAAAGAAGTCTCTTAAACAGAACTTCATGTGACCTATAAAAGGAGATAGCTCAGAGGCTCTGTGGAAACTAAACCTTTGCTAGTTAAAAGGGTTTTCCAACAGATTGTGGAGTCAGTCAGTCTCTGGGAACACTAATCTGGACAATGAGTTTAAATGTAAAAAGACACATAGATTATTTCAGTTGGAAGGGACTTACAAGAAGCACCTAGTCTAACTGCCTGAAAAAGGTATGCTACGCAGATCTGTATTTGAGGATTCATGCACAGTGTAAATAAAGATCAAGGAGTAGCACCAAAATCTGCGTTTCTATCCATGGGCTTAAATCACGCAAGAGATCAGCAACTGAAGCATCTTTTAATTGCATAAGGGGTGGTAGACATCATCACCTTGCTGTTCAGAGAATCTCTGGTTAAAAATGCAAGTTTTCTGCCTCATTAAAAAAAAAAAAAATAAAAAAAAAATCACATTTAATTTAGTAGGAAACCGAACTAGAATATGAAATATTTAAATGTTTCATGGAATGCTTTTCATGATCTGTAACACTATTAACACTCTTGGTTAATAATTTGAAGAAGAAAAAATGGATGTCTCTGTTGATTACTGACACCTGAGTGCTGCAGTTTGACACTCAGAACTTGATTTATCATTTCACCAGGTCTGCAATGTAACCTTGATGTGGATACAAAGAAAAATCTAGCTGACTTTTTTAGTGTGTTTAAAAGTTTCTTCGTTAAGTGGCCTCATCAGGTTTCAGATACACCTCTTTCATGAAGTGTAAACTATGACCTTTGTAATTAGTTTGTAACAGCCTCCTGATAAAAGCAATGTAGAAATCTCAAATGCAAAAGGGGTTAGAAAGGTTACTTTCTGAAGGGCAAGATCTGTATTTCCTGATGTTGTGGAAAGCACCACCCTTGCATGGTTGATAACAGAGTACAAAAAAGGGAACTTATCTTTCCACTTTCTTTCCTGCCAAATTGAGGGTTCAAGTCTGTATTAAAAAGAAATCTGGCTCTGATGAAGCAGAGCAATTGTCTGGCGCAGACTTCTCAGGAATAAGTCATCAGCAAACACAAAGCTTTCTCCATTGACCTTGATATTCAACAGGGTGCAACCAACCTACTAGAAAGTCTGTAAACTGCTGAGCAGAGTAACACATTTATATCAGCTTTCATACTTTTAGATGCCGTGAAGCTCTGGGAGTCTGAGGGTCCCTTCTAACCCAAATCATTCTATGACTATATGATTAGTGTAAAATGCTATGTTAATGTGAATTAATTGATTTCACTTTTTTGGTTTTTGGGGTTTTGTGTGTGTGTGTGTGTGTGTGTGTGTGTGTGTAGGGAATACACAGTAAATTGAATTTTGTGGTCCTTTCTTCTTTAACATAATGCTTGCTTGATGTGATTTTCCATGTTTAATTGCAAAAATTATTTTCCAAGAAGGCATTGTTTTTCATGACATCCCTTGTCTTGGACCAACCAGGGGAACTTGTTGAAGAGATGCTATCTCATGTGCTGAAGAAATGTCATTTATACGGCAGTGTCTGCAAGACAGACTGGGTCTGGAGCAGCAGTAGCGTGATCCAGAGTGTTCTTTTGGAGGTCTGAGGTGCCTTCACGTGATGTGGCCCAGAATACAAAGTGGAACCAGGAGTGTTGCCCTGGCAGCTTAGACAGGTAGTGCTATTAAGGCATACAGAGAGCAGTCTGTAGAAGATTGATTAAAAGAGGCATAATATTTAATTTTTCATGGAGGCTTCACAGTGACCCAGTCTGCTCTCCTTAGCAGTCTTCATTCAAAATCTAGGTTCTAGGGTGCAGAGATTTTCTCCTTCTTAAGGTCAGTACCTTCCAGTGTTCTCCTTGCATGCAAAAATGCAAACTTCAACACAAAATGAATCTTTAGATTAAATGACTGTTCTTCCTTCTTTTTTTTTCCATGGCATGTTTCTATGTGCTTAGCAGTGAGAGAGGTCAGTAACAGCTATGTCAGAAACTATATATATTGATGTGTAATACCCACAGGTTTCCATGAACAGTCATTTGTTATCGATTTTGAATGAGGAGAGAAAGGATTTACTGCAAAGATTTAACCCAGTAGGGATTCTTTAATAAGATAACAAAATTGGTGCTCTGTGTGTCTCAAGCAGATTCCTGCTACCATCAGCAATCATTCCCTCTATAAAGCTATTATTTTTTATAATATATGGAAGTCATTTACTATATGAAAGGTTGTATGTAGTGTTGCAGTGAACGTGAAGAATTTATTATAAAGCTGCAACTGGATGGGGAAAGTTCTGATGTTACTTCAGGGACTGAATCTATTTATTATTTTTTTTAATAAAGAACCCTTCATAACAATATGTTGCTTCAGAGGTCCATCATTCCCTGTTCCATTTATTGTACTCCCACGGGCATGGGCTGAACTAGATGAACTCGCAGGTATTTTCTCTTGCACACATTTCTGCAGTGGAAGAGCAAGGAATTCACCAGGGACTGACAGCATTTTAGCCTCTGTCCACTTTCCTCTCATTCAGGCTGGGATTGCATGCAGTTCCTGCTTAACGTATAACAGCCACATCCCCCCCAAAATATGTGAAGTGACAAAACATGTGTGATTTATTGTTCATTATGCATGTTTTCAATACAGTAAACAGCATATCAACTTTTGGGCTTTAAAAATATGATTGTAAGTTTGGCTGTTCAATAGTGGTATCTTCCTGGTGGTTTTGATAGAGATTGGCTCAAATCACTCCCTAAAGGATATTTTGTTTTGAAAATGTTTATACTCTGCTGCTGAATACTAATGCCAAAACATATTTCTTTTTTTTGAGATTTTTTCTTACGTTTTTTTTTTAGGAGTGCGTGGTTGTTATAGATTAAGGTTGTCAATTTTTCCTTCTATGTGTGGATAGCATTAATATTAGATGCTTAGCACAAACAATGTGCTCTTTTTTTTTTTTTTCTGAATATTTAAAGGAATAAATGGTTGTCTCTGTCTTAATGCACCTCTTAAGTTATATGAAAAGTATCCTTATCGGAAGAAATTCTGATTGTATTACTCTGTATTTGTTTCCATTTCTTTTGTAGGGACAAATATCTAATGATCCATACAGCGAAATAATATGCAACTATAGTGAAGTATTTATCAAAGCTTATGGGTATAAATGTTCCAGGACCTATGGTGGGAAAAAAAATCTCCTTTCTGGCCTATGATCTGGGATTCAGCAACCAGAGATCTTAAAATCAGCAGATTTTTACTCCTTGGTGGCTCTGATAATGTATCACTTCATTATACCACACATGATATCAGCACAGAAGATCACAGTAACGGTGAGAGGCAGGTCTGAAATCTTGCTGGGTGTTCTAGCAAAACTACAAGCCTTGCTGTCTGTGAGACTTATTTTTACATGAAAAGACTATCAGCTCACTCATAGAGCTACTATATATGAAAGCTATTAGTTCGCTTTGAGTCCATCAGTCTCTGTAAGTGATAATTTTTGCCAGTTTATTCCATTTGTGATGATAGAAGCCATCTGTCTCTCTCTGCTTTGCATGTACTCAAATGAGTTCTTACATCCCGAGGAAATATTTCCCCTTCTACCCTTAACATGCGCTTGCCATTTTGATAGAAATTACACTTTCCCTTAAGAGTTCCTTTTGAACTCCACTGTTTCAAAAATACCTGCTTTAATGGATTGCTTATTTCTAGCTAGAAGAATGATTGAAATGTTTCGTATTTGTCCAAGCTGTGAGTATTAAATAATTGATGGTTGGGAACAAATTCCTAAGCTGCAGTTTAATCACTAACATCTCAAACTGCCATTTGTATTGGCCAAATTGCTGAAGCACTGCTTTTTATTTAATCAGGACATAATACATTATTTCCAGAACAATTGCCATCTTTCTCCTTCTCATGAGACCCTTATCCCAGAGGCTTGCCTGGTTAATGGCTGAGATGTGGTGTGCATGAGAAAAATCTGCCATAGGTTGACCTCTGGAAAGGAGGAAAGCATTACATTATGTTGGCTTGCCCATTTAGGATTCTTTGCCTGACTTTTGTCTCTGGTTGCTGAGAGCCTCTCTTTGTGCAACAGCGAGCTCACTCCCACCCTTCTGCAGCTCAGACCTGGCGCATCCTGTAAGGGTGGAGCGCTCTGAGCTGGAACAATATGAAGTTACTGGTGCTTTGCGGGTCACTGTTTTCTTTGGAGGCAGACGGTTATCGTAGTTTCCAATACAGCAATGGAGTCCCTCCACTGAACAGCATGACCCTGGCTGCTGGGACTTCCAACATACAGTCCAAACTATTTTTTCTTGTTGCTGATCCTGCAGAAAGACACAAGGCATGTTGCTGAGGGAATGCAATGAAATAACAGCCTGGCAGATACTAGTGGTAGCTCACACCTCAAAAGTTTCAGAGCTCAAACCAAGCAAAATTTGGACTCTTAATCTGACACATTTCATGTATGTTTTGTCTGATTTCTTCCAATGCCTAAAAAGGTTTACAGAGAGATTTCTGATACTTACTACACAAAAATTTAATATAAACAGCCCTTATATGATTCTACCTAGAATCCAAAATTTCTAAGAAACACAAATGCAGAGATAACTTTAAAAAGCAATTTTCTTTTGTTTTGTGTGTTTAACTTGGTTTGTTTCAAGTGCAAAAACTTCAGCCTTTAGTTGAAAAACATACCTTAGTTGTGTCTAAGAAAAAACCTCAGCCATTCTGTATTTCTTACACATAGAAGGGAGTCATTAATATGTAGAAAATGGAAACAATCTATATTTGTATTGGATTAAAACAACCTACAGTTGCAACACTGGAACGATTTAATTGCAATGGTCTCTGGAAATAAGGGAACCATGTCTAGCAGTATCATTGAAAACCCTTGCCAGGGAGCTTCAGATATTTAATATGTGTTGTGAATTGACTGATGTACACGTGGGCCCTAAATAAGAAAGTGGGTACTGCAGGGAATTCACTCTTGAGAGCTGTAGGAGGAGCTTTTGCTTCTGAGAATGATGTGTCCTATTCCTGCTGACACCAGCAAACACTGAAGAGGCGTGAAATAGAAGATCTTGTCAGGAATCCCTGTGTACTCAGGGAGCTGTAACAATAGCATGATGCCAGCATGGATACTAATCTGAAACATCTCAACAAGGTGATAATATGAGGACATGAGCCTGAGATACACAGAATGAATTTGAATTTGATCTCCACAGAATATGACACTCTTGTGTTTTCATCTGCTAAATTCACGTGTCTTTAGGATTAGTACAAAGTCTTTCCAAGCATATGCTTCGTGTCTGCTAAATAAAGTCAGCAGGTGATACATCATATAAATCCTTGCTCAGGTTTCCTTAGTAAGCTTGAGCATTAATCACCTACCTAATTCAAATAATATAGAGATACACATTGTAAATATTTCCCTGCACTGTGTTTTGACATCTTAAAAAAAAAAAAAAAAAAAAAAGTAAAAAGAAAAAAAAAGACCTGCATTCCTAATTTTCCTAGGACTGTCTTGATGCAACATAGTAACACATGGAATGGATTACCCTGGTCTGGGTTGCCCCAGGGTAGGAATGGCCCTTGAAAGCAAAGGGTTTATTGGACTGTGTAGTCTCTAGTTGGGCAGCGATGCTGGCTGTAATCTGTAAATGCTCCTTGTGACTTGGGGAAATTTGAAAACCTATGCACCCACTCTGAGAAAACAGGTTTCTGATGGGGACCATGTTTATTTTAGTGTTGAATGCTGGCTGAACATTATTCCTAAATAGACCAATTAGAAAAAGAGAAGGCTTTCTCTGCCTTTTCCCCTCTGGGGAAAAAGGAATCAATTAAACATAAAGTAGATCACCACTTGCTTACTAATTTTAGCCTATACTGATAAGGTTGTAACAATTACACATCTTTATGATTAACTGCCTTTTTGGTTCCACACACCTTATTTATTGAAAAAAAGTGTGACCATCTGTGTATCTAATTCTACTGGGAGTGGAAAGGCGGAAAGCCACTTCTCATGACTGACTAGTGCTGAAATGTAGATGTCAGAAATGTAGATGACTTCTCTTGTCTTACTCAGGTGACTTCCATATGTTTCTGTACACTTTCCAGAGGTGGATGGAGTGCCTAGCTGTTGTTTGTCTAGGTATTCTTTATCTGAAAAAGTAGAAGTTCACTTGGTGAACTTTTTTCTCACTCTTTTTCTCACTCTTCCTTGGAATATAACTGTTCTCCATTGTAGAGGAAAGTTTAGAGCAGTGGTCAGTGAGTGGAAGGAATTGTGAGGTGAATGAGGAAAAGGGGTGCTCTCTTTCTCATTCACCTCCAGAATGTGTTTGGAGATAGGTGCATCTACTAACCTTCATCTGTGTAATGTGAGTGGGAAGGAGCAAAATTATTTTCTTTCTGTTCAGAAGACCAGCAGCCTTCCAGCTCATGCCAGCTTAGACCAACATGGTGTAAGGAAAGAAATTTTCTTTTCCCTGAAGCTCAAAAAAAGCAGCAGTTAGAGGGTAGATTTGACTGAGCCCCTCAGTCTCCTGACTTCCTATGCTAACCCCCTTCCAGCCACACTCAGCCTGTGTTTTGGCACTAAGACAGAAGGATGCTGTTGCATTGGCAGCTGCTGCTGCTGCTGGGAAAACAAACAACATCCCACTGTTGACTGCAGATGTTTGTTTCTCCCACCTGCCCTGGGCATCCTACTTTTAACGTATTGGGACAGACCACAGTTTTTTGCCAATACTTTGTCAGATGCTTCGGCATCCTTGGGACAAGAACATACTGCTGACATGCAAGATGATGTGTTATTTATAAGTTTGCCTTTGTCCCATTAATCTAAAAATACTTAGATACCATGACAGAGGTTTGCATGGTTTGCCAACACATTTGGCTGAAACTAAAAGTATCTATGGGTGAGAACTGAGAACAGAGCCTTGGGAAGGTCTTTTCCACTGGGTCCAATTAATTGAATCCCATAAAATATTTTATTCTAACACTGTTTCAGGAATCCAGTATTTGAATTCTAAAAAAGCCTTTGATATTGGGGTTAGTTTGTGGCATTCTGCTTCTGCCTATGGTTAGCCAAATATATTATTGCACTGCCTAGCAAGTAGGAAAATTTCTGCCTACAAGAGACAATTTCCCTTTCACAATCACTTCACTCTCAAGGAGGACTACGCTATGGGAGGTCACTCTCTTCCATCTCATGTATTACTCAGCACTTGCTCTATTGCAGATGCTGGCTTTCACATCTGAGAGAAGTCCCAGGTGAAAATAAGAGGGTATGAGAAATACTGGGAGAGAGACTCACCTGGATCCATCCTGAAAACATCAGCCCTCACTGCAACTTTGTGTGCTGTGCAGCACCACCTGCCCATGTCTTGTTCATGATTTCCTAGGTGTATATAGAAAAGTTTACTTAGCAATTAAAGTGGTGCATTAAACCACTGTAAGTTAATTAAGAATGCTTTGGAGCTACCAAGTATGTGTTGTGCCTTGGATCTCAACATATGTCTTTGTCATTTGTCAGAACTATTGCCAGATGTCCAGAAAGCTTGGTTGGATGTCCAAGTAAAAGGGAAGGGGAAAACGGAGGAGTGGGATTTGTTCATTCCTCGATTCCCAGAGTGCTGGCTGTCATGGGAGATTGCAAAATACAAAGAGAAAAAAATGCTGGGTCCTTTTGCAGTGTTAAGATTTTTATGGGACCCAAACCACTTTGCATCATCATCTTACAGACCTTATCAGATTTGAAAAGATATTTCCTGGAAATTCTACTAAACTGATGTTTTTAACAGCACAGAGCTGATAGCAGCAGTATTTTAAAACAAGCAAAACTTGAGGCCTCAGCCCAGTGGCCTTGCTGCTGCCACAAGCACACAGCTTTGATAAAATAATGGATGCCATATGTTGTTTCTTAGAAATGTCATGCAGTTTGAGTAGGAGAATCATTTTCTAATCCAAGAAAGCTCATGGGGAACAGAAAAGTCAACAAAAAACTCCTTAAGAAAACAGTAACAGCTCCTTACCACTAAGCCTTGCACTTCTGCATTTTATTGAAAAATACTTACAAAATAAATTATCTGGTGACTGAACTCTGTAAGTTCCCAAGTCAAGATCCTGACTGCATAAAATCCCTACCCACTTCTTCTCTTTTATGCCATTTCTGCCATTATATAGGTCTTTACAACAGTTACTGGGTTTGCAAATGGTTGGAGCACAGCTTCAGCATTGATTTAAGCTGACAATTGCTTTCAATGTTCAGTTGAAAAATATGACCTGAGTGTAGAAGCCAAAACACTTTTTTTTTTTTTTTTTCCAGGAAGTGCTTTTCAGGTAAAAACATTTTATGAAAAAAACAAACCCAAACCATCAGTGGCATCGAGCCACTAGATCATATGATGATGGCCATTTTTAACTGACATTTTTGGCCAATCTTAAGATCGATGTGATCAGTGCTACCTAAACAACAGAGAACAGAGCAAGCCTGGATATTTGACTCAAGTTCAGCAAATTAAAAATTATTGTTTTTTTTTTTCCTAAAATCTATAAAACATTTCTAAGCTCTTTAGAATGAAAACAGTCTTGAAATGCCATTTTTCCCCACAGAACTCTTTATGCATCTTCATTTTCAAACTCTGCCTCTTTTTTTGAACTGTATTCAAGCTGTCTTGCTTCTCCCTCCTACACCATATGCTCACCTTAGAATCCAGGGATATCTTTTGGTCTTTTTACACATCCATGGGAGTTCTTTGTTATGGATAACAAAACTTGAAAACGCTTCAAAGATTAAATAAAGTGCTTCGCTTTGAATGGTCGGGGAACTTGTTGGTCAGATAATGATGCCTCTGCTAATATAAGAGATGTAGTGAAAAATTCCTAAAAGCCCTCTGCAGCCAAACAGATAGTGATTTTGATGGGGATTTCTGAGAAATCAGAGTTAATTTATGGGTAAATGAGGTTATCCTTCAGGGTAAGGAAAGCAGAGGAGATAAAGTGATAGCACTAGATGCTGTAGGAGTTTCTTTCATGGCTCTTTTCTCTTTAATTAGAACATTTATTGCTTAAGGTCTTGTGTGTTTTTGCCCATGATGAGAATGGGCAAAAAGTCTTACTTTTTAATGTGCATCTCTGTAGCCAAACACAGAAAACTGCAAATCACTTAGACAAGAAGATTTTTCAGTTTATTTAGTAAACTGTAACAGGCAACACTTGCCCAGTTTCCTAACCACATAACTTGTACCAAAAAAAAAAAAAAAAAATCATATGCAGGAGAGTGTAGAACGAGTTATAGGGAATATGGCTCATTTTTTTAGAGTATGGATGGCAGCAAATGTCATATTAAGGCTTTAGTTTGCCTTGATTTTCACACATTAGTTTTCCAACTATGTATATATATATAGGAACATATGGGAGAATTATGGCTTGGGCCAGATGGGTTGTGTTCCTCTGGGACACTGTGTATGCAGACTGTACACTTTCAGATCATCTAAGACTGCAGCAGACAACATGGATGTGTTTGAAAAGGTTTGTCTCCTCTAGTGCATTTGCCTGCGTGATTCTGTTATGTATGAGTTTGTCTTCATGCTGCCTGCAATGGGGACATGCTTATTTGATAGTCGGTATATGCATATACATTTTTAATACAGGCTTAGTGTAGAGGAGGCATTTTGTTTTCACTCCAGTTGGGGGTTGCCTCTCTACAGATCTATTTCTGAACTGTGTTTTGAAGCCTACAGTTTTGAAGCAATTACTGTTTTCATACTAAAGACAAAGCAGACGCATTCACTGTTACAAACTTACTGTGTTTATTTTTTTCTTATGTTCCAGGGAAACTTATAAATTGTTGGTAAGAAGTGAGGTATAATAGTAAGAAAGGGTAATTATTTTTTTTTTTTCAAGTTGTATTCCTTAATAGGGCAGAAAAGATGGAAAAGTATGTAGCAACTTATTTCACGAGACAGGAAGAATCAGGAGGTGCATATGAGATTAAAGCAACATTAACTATTATTTTAGAAGCAGACAATATCAGAGAAGTGCTGCACACAACTGACTCTGAGCAACTTTTAACTGCCTATATTAAGATTGTCTGTGATACAGAATTTGATGATGCTAATGTTTCAAAAAGCGTCCTGCTATGTGAGATCTTGATTTCCCCTAAGCACTTTATATTTCTGTCTATATGAAAAGGCATCTTCTCTTCTTTACATTGTCCTGCATGCCTACTAGTGCATTTGTTCCATCCTAAATTAAAGGAAAAAGTCTTAATGCCTGAATCACCATCAGGGGAAATTTGCTTGACTTATGTCCCATTCATGTGCTATCCTGGTCAGTTCCTTGACAGGAACGTAGTATTTGTTACAAATGATAGGAGAGTCTAAGGTTAAGCCTCTCAGATCATATAAGGGTATTTGAAAAAATGTTTTCACTCCAAATATGTTGAAAAGTCATAAACCCACGTATCAGTTAGGGAGAACTTCTGCATGTTCTAGCTCCAGGGGAAAAAACTTTGACTTTATTCACATTTACATGGTTTGGGGCATGACGCATGAAAAGCCTGCTCTGAAATAGTTGGAACAAGACAGAAGACGGCATATTAGGTTTCACTGCTAAACGGTCACTGGTTAATAGTTTACTGCTGCTTCTGCCCTGTTAGTTTGTTTATTAAGCCTTGTGACAAGTTTCTGACCGGACTTCTGCAAATTGGACTTTAGTAAGCTTTCAAGACTCAGCTGTGAGCTTTGCATTCCACAAGATTCCAACCATGCATCCATTTAGAGATTATAGGTGACAAAAGAAAATAGCCAGGATTGTTTGAAATATAAGGTTGGGAGGGACCAGTATAATTTTGGCACCCGTGAGAAGCTCTTTTTTTATTTTCCCCCCATTTTTGGGGAGAAAAGAACCAGCATATTGTTTCATCTCTACTATTATGAACTTGATTCATGCACTTATATTTCGTAAGCAACATTTTCGTAACTTTTCTAACAAGTTGACCTTTACAATGGAATGCAAAAAAATTAACATAATTAATTTTCTTTACTTTCCTCCAGTTGCTGTGAAATCTCAGTTTGCAGGAGAATTGTAGATAATTTGTATAGAGAAGTCATTTAGCAGAAATCTGAACCCAAAAACCAATTACATTTTTCATTCTAACTTCTATGCTTTTCCCATTGTTCCTAAATTTTCTGATTTTTTTTTTAACCTGAAAGTCTTTCTTGAAGCTTGTTTCCAGAAGGATGTGAACAGATGAAGTCATAGTTCTTAAGTAAAAACAGGCCCCCCCAAATTTAAAAATAAGTAAAGTAATAAAAAATAAACCAAAACTCTTACGTAGCTTTCAAGCACCTCCATTTTCTGAGAGTTTCACAACTATGTCATGATATGGTGGCCATGACAACAGGGCACACATTACATTTTCTTAGAAAAGACCTGTCTCATGTCTGACTTAGGTTCACTAGAAGTGTGGCAGGATTGTGCCTTGGCCTGCCCAGCACTTTCCCTGGTGGTCTGCGGATGTGTGGGAGTGTCTGCATATGTGTGTATATGTACCTTGCATTCTGGGAGATGGAACTTTCCCAATGGCTGATGAGTAGTGTTAAGGAGAGGTGCATCAGAGCAATCATAGAATCATGGAATCATAGAATGGTTAGAGTTGGAAGGGACCTTAAAGATCATCAAGTTCCGACCCCCCTGCCATGGGCAGGGACACCTCTCCCTAGAGCAGGTTGCTCAAAGCCCCATCCAGCCTGGCCTTAAACACTTCCAGGGATGGGGTATCAACAACTTCTCTGGGCAACCTGTTCCAGTGCCTCACCACCCTCACAGTAAAGAACTTTGTCCTAATATCTCATCTAAATCTCCCCTCTTCCAATTTAAAACCATTACCCCTCGTCCTGTCACTAGACTTCCTGACAAACAGTCCCTCCCCAGCTCTCCTGGAGCTCCCTTCAGATATTAAAAGGTTGCTATCAGGTGTCCCCGGAGCCTTCTCTTCTCCAGGCTGAACAGCCCCAGCTCTCTCAGCCTGTCCTCATAGGAGAGGTGCTCCATCCCTCTAATCATCTTG
>VXBW01006646.1:511918-596768 GCA_013400375.1 Thinocorus orbignyianus | reverse complement strand
TTCCTGGGTCCTCTTTTTTCCCTTTTTTGAATATTGGGGTTGTGTTCCCCTTTTTCCAGTCCGCGGGAATTTCACCAGACTGCCATGATTTCTCAAATATGATGGAAAGTGTCCTCGCAACTTGGTCCACCAGCTCCTTCAGGCCCCGTGGATGAATTTCATCAGGTCCCATGGACTTATGCACTTTCAGGTTGTTCAGGTGGTCTCGAACCTGATCTTCTCCTACTATGGGCAGTTCTCCATTCTCAGAGACCCTGGTTTTACCTACTGTGACTTGGGCAGTGCAGTTAGAGCCCTTGCCAGTGAAGACTGAGGCAAAAAAGTCATTCGGTACCTCAGCCTTATCCATATCCTGGGTGGCCAGTTCTCCTGTTTTCTTCCGGAGAGGGCCCACAGCCTCCCTAGTCCTACCTTTTCCCTGACATAGCTATAGATTTTTTTCTTATTGTTCTGCAGAACATGTGGTGATGACAACACGGCAGTATAATAATATAATGCAGCCCTGATCGGTGCGACTGATTAATCACATCTGAGACCTGAGTTATCTTGACCAGTATTAGTGAAGACTTTATGGCCTTAAATACTACTTAGTCCCCTTCTAAGTTTCCAGCTGCCTAGCATTGGTGTAAGACATGGAGGGGCTACCAAAATGCAAAGGAAAATAGAAGATAGTAATTGAAATAGTTTGGTTGAGTGAAACTTACCCTGGGATTTCAGGAGACTGCCGGTTTTCAGAGTCCAGAAACTGTACAGCTGTACTCTCTTCATAGCCCTATCCTGCCTCTCTCTACAGACTCTGAAAAGTGAATTTCTGGAGGTGAGTTTCCAAAAAAGAGGGGTATCTCCATTTGAGTTTGGCCAGAGCTGCTACTGTGTTTCCCAACAGCACTTTATCTGCTTTGCCTCCTTTTCTCACTGATGCTGGTTTTCCATCTGCGGAGGAAGTCTACAACTGGCTTTGAGTGAAAAAGCAATTTATTCCTATTTAAAAGAGGTGATCATAAAATCAGTCCATAAGCAGCTGCAGTAGTTTCCGATGTCATCACTCCTTCAGCTCCTCTTCTGTAGGCTTTTGTTCCAGCTGAACATGGTAGAAGATTGTAACAATGCTTCTCATGCAGAATCTCAAAATTGGCCAGAAATTATTTAGATTTACTTGGCTGACCTTGCACTGAGATGAATGAGCAGGAATGGCTTTGCTCTGAGGATGGTAACTATCTGCAGGCATGTAAGATGTAATATCAAAAACTGGAAAGATTTTAGCTTCTTACAGGGCACTAGCCTCAAAAAAATGCCTGCTCCTGACTTTTAAAGTCTTTTCACGTTGCCAAAATGTTGTCAAGGGAATTTAGGATTTGTGTGGGGGCAGATACACACAGCTGTGCATAAGCTTTACTGAAGTTCTGACCCAGCTCAAGAGCGGGATCTGGGAAGCATGTCCACAGGGAGCCCAGGTTAGACAGCTGGCAACGTGTCCTCTGCCTTGAGAGGTTTTGAGTTTCATCCTTGGCACAACCTGAATAACCACTGTCACCAGATGAGAAGAACATAGGCACAATCTTGTTCTGTCCCCCAATGCTGTGGAAATCAGAGGTTTCTTGTTTGCCTAGTACTTGTATACAGAAAGCCTGTAAATGAATGATTTGTTATTTTTTGGTTGCCTAATCTAAACAGCCTTCAAAGTTTGTCTTAAGATTTTTTATAATAAGGAGGAAATATTTTGGTGGGAATTAATTCTTGTGTTGTTCCTTATTTAAAAATAAAACTATCTTTGTATCTATAAATGAGAAAAGCTGAGAAGACAGGAAGATATGTGCGGTGTTATTGCTCCCCAGGTGAAGCCATATTGTTCCTTTCCCACTTCCCCTCTCTCTTATACAAAATTTACTGAAGCCAGTGACAGATTTTAAAACATCAAAAGTTTCAAAATTAGTATTTCTGGGAGTGTGTGAAGAAGGACACATGGGAGAGGGAAAGAGTCTCCCACTGAGGATGGGACGTAGAACACAGGATGTGACTTAGAAACAAACTGCAGAAATCAGCCCTTTCCAGGTGGGACTGGACAGATTTCTGGTAATTTTTACGTGGAAAACTTTGATGGTGTGTCACTACGACTATTCAGAGAGCCATGTGCTGTCATCTGGGAGATGACAAGAGTTACACTATTAGCCAAGCCTCAAAGTGACTTAAGTCATTGTGGTAATGGATATAGATCCCAGCTGCAGTCAAGATCAAATGGAAGATAAATGGGTTTCTGTTGTGCTTAGCCCATTTTCCAGTAAGCACACTCCACTCAAGTTTGGCATGCACTTTGATGAGAGGGAGGTTTTGTTTCTTCTTCACAATGTGCTGGTACATACCATATGTCTGTCTCAGACTCCCAGGGAGAAGAAAAGATCCAATACAATGCTTTCAGGCAGCCTGGACCTGGTGTCCCCAAGGGGAAATTACAGCTTACTAGCTTTGCTCTTTCTAAAGGGCTGATAATGCAGTAATGTCTTCTATAAAAATACTTTTGTGGGCACATACACATAGCCAAATGCAATGTTAACATTTAATAGCTTGTAGAAAAATCTCTATTACTTCTTAGGTGCAAAGCTAACTTGATAATTTTGTACATAAGGTTGAACAAACAATCAAAAGTAGTCCCTTAGTGAGAAGCTGATAAACAATATGAATAAAAGATGCTTTTGGAACAAGGATGCTGTTTTGCCTTGTAACGTTCTCTGCCTGTTTAACAATCCTGTGCCATATTTATATTTAGGTTTCTCAGTAATATGCAANGAGGTGCTCCATCCCTCTGATCATCTTGGTGTCCCTGCGCTGGACCTGTTCCAACAGTTCGATGTCCTTTCTATGTTGAGGACTCCAGAACTGGACGCAGTACTCCAGGTGGGGTCAACAAACATCTTTTCAACAAACAGTACAAGTCAGCAAATCAGGCTTTGTTTTTCTCAGTTCAACCTATGCATTAATTAAATATTAAAAAAATCATTTATCCAAAGACTTTCACCTTCTAGGAAAGATGTCTAGTTTCAAAGGAAAAGAAAACATTTCTAGAAATATCCCAGAATTTTTATTTGTCTGCTCCAAATCACAAGCTGAATCCCCACAGGCTGATAATAAAGAAGGCTCCTCTTGCCTGCCACACAAATGGCAAGTTCAGCTCATAAAGCTATTATGCATAATTTACATGGATGTTCCACAAAACCTGCTTGGGAATAACATAGAGGAAAATTTAATTACAAGCTTTTAATATTCATTAAACCTTTTTTCCCTCTAAGCATGTGTTGCAACTTCAACAGTACGTTTCTAAAACTGCATAAAACCAAGAGCAACAGCTAGATGAGGATCACATATCATTACAGTAGGACAATAAAGGAATAATACCTCCAGGTCGGCTCAACTCCTGGCTTGTGGGTGGCAGAGAGGATAAGGAAGCTGCAACCATTTCACCATCTGTGTACACCCTGATGTATGAGAAAGGAGAGCACTCCCTTGCTCCTGTTTTTAAGAAAGATGCATCATTACTTGTTCCTACAGATAAAGGAAACTCCTCTTTTTCCAAGAGGGAACATTTCAAGGCAGCAGTACCACAGACATCTTGCAAAAGAGTATATTCAAATACTCCAATCCAATGCTTTAATCCAATGACCCAAAATGAAAATATTTCTCCTTCTTGATTTCCAGTTAGAGAAGATGTGGATTTGTTTAGAATAATGACACAGCCCACTGATATATGGGACATAGGCTGATCTAAGGTAGTTTGTAAACTGGACGGTTACAGGAGAGCTCATTTTTCATCCCTACTCTCTGAGCAAACAGGAAATAAAAACCTCATAACCTCTACATTAATTGTGCAAACAGAAATACTGAAAATTGTTATACCTGTTTTTTGTAGTTTTATTCATCTGGTTTGTTTCATTGCTTTCAGTTCCGGAAATTAAGAACAAAACACAACTTTGAGGAAGAGAGGTTGGAAAGTAGGAAGAGTGTTCTAAAAACTTTTAAGGAGATACAAAAGGAATATTGTTGCAAAACTAGCAATAGTTTTAGATAGTTAGATGGCTACAAAAACAGTCTTGTACTTCAGGTTCAATTTCTGGGTCTGCTGAAAGCTTTCTGAATAAACTTATGCAAACCACTTGATTTTTTGTGCCTTAGTTTGCAATCTGCAATGCGACGGTAATACTATTTTCTTCCTCTCAGACTTTATCTGTTTGAAAGCTCCTTGAAGCAATGAGCATCTCTGTCTAGTGGCTGGCTATTAATTGGTGACAAATTTACATGCAGTGATGCTGACAAGGGCAGGAAGAAAAGGTGGGTTAGATTTAGGACTACAAAGGCATCTAAATATTTGCTTTGTGAACACATAAAAATATTTTAATTCCTGAATCAGAACATAAAGTTTAAAGATGGAACATTTTTATAGATAAACTGGCATATGTTGAATCATTTCAGCATTATGATGAACAGAACTACATTATTTCAAGGATTTTGAAGTCTGGATGCTCTCCCCTTGCAAGGACAGATTGTGCATGCCATGATGCTCTAGTAGTGCCATGACTCCCAGAAGGCACTGTCTATCGTACTCACTCAACAGAGAAACAATTTCATAATACCTGAAGTTATTTACAAATACTTATTAAATTCACAATCCATTATCTGCTGAAAACAGTAAGACTCTTTTCCTTGATCCCACTGAGGTCATACGGGTGTTATTTTTGCATAGTGTTATTGTCTCACGTGATATTTATGTTTACAATTTTTTTCTTTTCTGCAATTACAGTGCCTTTAAGGTAAAATGAACTGAATAAAATGTGAAATCAGCCCTGACTTGAAGAGATAAGATTTATATAGAACAGTAAGGAATACTACGAGATTTGTGAAACAATGATAAGAACTCGCAATACAAATGAACGAAACAGACTTTTTTACCGCTTGGCTTGTGGTAGACATCATAAACTTCAGCACAGTAGTCAGACCTTGCATTTTTTCATGAAACATGACAATTTAATGGAAATCTGATTTGAATGGAGGCTTAATCTTCTTTGGAAAATAAAAACAATTAATAATCACACTTGTGAATGCTGCTGCTCTGCATTTCTGACATGGCAGTTTGCAAAGCTGTACAGATTTCACAGATATATCTATTTTCTTCTCTTTTTGACCTGTGTACTAAGAAAACTTCAAACGAAAACAAATATGAGGAGATTTGGATGGCATCCTTAGTTTCAGTCATACACACCTAAGTCCTTCAGATGGCCCTGAACTGCTCAGGCTTAATTTGCTGAAAAATGAGTGGCTTGCACGTTTGTCTGAGTCAAACCTTCCTAAACAGAAAGTGAGGGCTTAGTGACTTATTTGGTTTCTTAGAAGTTGCCAGCAGCAATGCAGCTAATGAATTCCACACACCAGAAAATGTGCACAACCACTTTCCTTGTGGGTCATAGGTAGCAGATCCTTTCCCCCTTTATCTCTACTAGCTAATCTTGGCTCATAATAGAAGTGACCTTCACTTCCAATTGAGAACAGATACAAAGGACTGAGAAGTATGCATGACTGGTTGATGCTTATTAAAACCGTACCAAACTTTCAGAGGCCTACTTAACTTGACCTTGATATGCTTCAGCTAAGTATTGAAAACTCAGTGCCCTGAATTCAAAACAATAAGCAATATCACACTGAACTTACAGGAGAATTTGTTTCTTTGCTTTTTTTTAGCTGAACACAAAGCACTAGAAAGTTCAGAAACGTGTTCAGTTCTAACAGGCTTGCAAAAATACAAGGAACCATATTTATCTGAATCAACCTCCCTGAAAAATAAAAACTAAAAAAATTGAAGTCTTTTATGGTAAGCACCCATATTTCTTGTTTCCAGTCAGGTTGTAGATAAAGGATTGTAAGAATTTCCATAATTAGTTATTTATGGACATGAAAAGAGCTAGAAAACATGATAAAAATGAACCTTCAAAATAAGCTGTACAGATGTCTTGATGTTTAAACGTACCAGTTCCAACAGTTGTGTTCAGAAACACTGCCACATTCACACTTTCAGGTCTTAATTCCTTGCCAGCTTCCTCCTTGACCCCGGAGGGCTGTAACTTAACATTGTCCTATATGAGACTACATGCTTTTCCTCTTTTGAAGGGATGCAGATCCTCTGTCACAATCTAACACACAATCTATTGTGGAACAGATACAAGTCTGACCGTGTGAACCACACATAAACGTCCCATTCTTCCAAGCAGAAAATGTTGAAAACTATTTTCTTGTTCATCTTTTTCTCAACAGCTAAATAAAAAATAATGCAGCTGAGCTAATGGTGTACTTCAACTTCAACTACTTTTGACTGAAGGTGTAGTTTACGTGGACCTTCGTAGAGTCCCAGGTGTGTGACATTATCTTGGTGCTGGGAGGATACTATTTCTTCCAGCTCTCACAATATTTTGGAAAACAAATACGGCAAACTGCTGCACTTTCAGCTGTGAAGGTAGTTTCCTTTTCTATCAGCGCTTTTGGTCATCAAATTGTAGCCCAAAAAATAGATTAGCCAGGTCTGGAATGTTTCCCCTCCTTGTTGCATAATAGTAAAATATGGTGAGATCAAATTAGAAATTTATGGAAAAAATACATGTAAGATCCAGAGAAGAGTTATAATTTGTTGTAGTTCCATTAAATATAATGTACATACATTAAAAAGGATCCCTAAGCTTTTCCCCTTATAGTTTAGTTAGCTATAAATTGTCAACATATGAACCATCACCAGGTCAAAGCAGGAAAGTCAATATGTGCAACAAACATTTCATCAAGTACCATAATGACTGGGGAAGAAAAAGTAATTTGCCTACCAAACGCTTGTTTTATTAAGATAGGCGGATATGTCAAGGGAACTGCTGTCATTTCAGCCCTGTAGGACACCCAGCTTTCTTGCTTTGACATGGAGATTTTACTGACCAAGCAGAGCAAGAAAGAGAGTGGTTAGGAGAAAAAAATATCTGAAACTCCTGTCAGGCAACTTCAAAAATAACCTGTGACTGAAATTCTACTGGTGTGTTTAATTCATGTTGTTTTGGAAAGTGTTTTCTATTGAAAACAAAAGCATCAGTGTGGCTAGTGTAATCCCATTATCCTGAGAGGCTTCTGAAGCTAAAGTTGTCAGAAATACATTTCAAGTGTGTTTCAGCTTGAGAAGCAGCTGGAACACACGAGCAGATATGTCTGAACATGGAGGCACCCTCTGATTTCAACTTAAGATGATGCACCACTCTGTTAAAAGATGTATTCAGAGACATCCTGAGCTTGCTGATTTGAAAACTGCAGCACTAAAATTGGATGAGCAATCTGTAACAGAGATTAGTGAATACTACATCCAAGACAAAATATCTGGAAATAAGTACATATGGTAGCTCCCAAGAACATGTCAGACAGGCAGATGCTATGTGAAAGGAGGATATATCCTTTGACTTGGCAGCTGGGGATTGTGGGTGTTCATCAAATGAAGAAGCACGAGGAAGAAGCATAAGAAACACTATGGGATGTTACCCCTTATGCACCCTTTTTGCAAAAGCTCCAGAGAAACATTCCCATGCACATATATTTAATAGTATCCAAAGCTAGTGAACTAAATATGAATGCAAGAGACTAAATATGTAGCCTAATGTTCCAAAGTCACCCATGAGCTCAGTTGGATGTCTCTATTTATTTACCCCCCAGTCCATCTGCTTCTGGGTAGTCAGCACATCCCAGCACAGAAAGGCCTAGCAATATGTGTGTTCTGTGGGGCTCTCTGTTAACAAAATATTAATTCAGGAAATGACACAATTATTTGATATATTTGGACCTATTTGACAACATTTGGGAATGAGGACAGAATGAACCTGTAATCAATTTGGTTGTGAACTGGACAGTAGCTATTAGAATTAATCAAAGTGTGGGGAATGGGGAAGGAGGAGATAAGGCCTGTAAATGTAAAGGGTGAGAAATGAGGAAGACTGTTTTAAACTGTGTTGAGTTAATTTGTAGAACTCACTGATGCAAAATATTATCTCTGCAGAACTTATAAGGTACTAAGTCCCAAGACTCCGCAGAAAAAGCTGAACAGTAGATGAGGTCCATGGGGACTATCTTCTACCCTAACCTTGTAGTTCTGTGCTTTGTGTGCATTATGGAATACTTTGTGAGTTGCTCTCAACAAGTCAATGAAAATCACCTGAGGACACCAGGTTTTGTGACCCTTATGATATAAGGCATTTTCTTATGCCTTTCATTTGAGGTAGAAATCTTTATTCTTTGGGGCTCAGATTTATGTTTAATATTTTGGCTATTTTCTTTTATTCCCTCTACCTGTGTCCCAGAGATAAAACAATGTTCACTGTTGCAGAGAAGAAACGAACTTTAAGGTGTTCACTAGCAATCCTCACTGGCTTCTGCTAGCTTTGGTCAGGCACACAAGGAAGCAGAAATCTCCTGCTCAAATCTTCCACTGACGCAGAGTCTTTGGGGTCTATGAACCCATTTGCATCACTGTCTCGTGGCAGGGAATGCCACAGCCAGCACAAGCACTACCTACTTGTACTGGCTCCTCAGGTCTCTTCCCTTTCAATGTGCCAGCTCATGTTGGGTCTCCATGATTTCATGACAACCAGCAAAACTTTCAATAGTTATTCAACTTAAATTTCAGTTTCTAATGTCAAAGAAGAATCCTATGTACTTCTTTCCCTAGTTAGTAGTCGAGTTGTGAACATAAAATGCTTCATGCTTACTTAAAAATCATGCCCTGATGCTGAATGGGGTACTAACCTTTCAAATGCTGTCAATGAAAGTTGATTTTGTTTTTTCTGTCCTCAAATTTACTTTTAAGAATAGCTTGAGGCTTTCAAACATAAGTACTTCAGGACTAGCATGCATGCCAGTTTACGGATAACCAGGAAGCTTTAAAGCAGTTGAAGACTCAGCCTGAGATCAGTTTTACAGATCGTCAGGTGGAAGGTAGTGATATCTCAGCTAGTAAGTGTGTTCCTGTTCTTCACATAATTAGAATAAACAGGGATTGCACAGACCACTAGCTTCACCAACATGTTCCCTCCATCATGGAACAGTTTTCAATGCATGTGAGTAAGATTTGTGGAGAATCAAGAATCTCTGCATATTCCTGGGGACATTTGCTTGTGCAAATGGACCTTATCCAATCAAAAGTAACGGCATGAACCATTAGCAGCCAGTCCCCAGTACTGAATGATCTTTGATACAGCAAAATGAAGCAAGATGTTATCCAACAAAATTAAAATTTCCGCTAAATAAATCCACATGCCCAAAATGTTTTTTGGTAGATCACATTTGATTTAGGGAGCTTTGAAGGATACTTCAACTGTGTGATGATATGTCATTTTTAAACATCCCTATGTTAAAGGTCTCATATTGCAGAAAAAAGAAAAAAAAGAGAAAAAAAGAAAATAAAAAAAGTACTAATTCCTGTGTGTAGTCTGTTTTGGGGTGGTGTGCAAGTTCCAGTACAGCTACTTGAGACTTAGTAACTCCCTCATTTGTGTTCTTGCTAATCTCTGCAGAAATGAGAGTTGGGGTACATGAATATGAAATGAGGACTCTTAAGTGTTTTTGTCTGTACACACTTGCACAGATATTTTCTTCATTTAGCTTTCCTTGCACTACTCTGTAGCTGAAGTAGTTTCCCACTGAAAGAAGTGGATGTACATAAAATCTAAGTCTGGTTAACAGCCCTTATGTTCTTTGTCACAAGTACGTCATGTATTGCAAGAGCTAGGATCTCACAATAAATCTTTATCTTCAGTGAAAAAAGAAGAACTGTTAAGTGTAATTGATTTAAGAAAAAGAACGTTACGGTGTTTTAGGAACTGCATTTGCTAATGAGCAATAGATTTGTCATTACTGTTCTATTACAGCCTATCTTTAACTGAACTAATGTTCAAAGAAGGTGTACTGGTTGTGGCTGGGATAGAGTAAATTTTCTTCACAGTAGCTACTATGGGGCTGTGCTATGGATCTGGGCTGATAACAGTGTTGTTAATACAGGGATGCTTTAGTTATTGCTGAGTAGTGCTTACACAGAGTCAGGGCCTTTTCAGCTCCTCACACCATCCCACCAAGGAGTAGATTGGGTGTGCACAAAAATCTGGGAGGGGGCACAGCTGGGACAGATGACTCCAACTGACTAAAGGGATATTCTATACCATGTGACATCATACTCAACGTATAAAGCTAGGGGAAAAAGAAGGAAGGGGAGGAAATTTGGAGTTACAGTGGTTTGTCTTCCTAAGTAACTATTACACATGATGGAGCCCTGCTCTCCTCAGGGTGGTTGAACACCTACCTGCACATGGGAAGCAGTGAATTAATTCCTTGTTTTCTTTGCTTGCATGTGCAGCTTTAACTTGACATATTAAACTGTCTTTATCTCAACACATGAGTTTTCTCACTTTAACTCTTCTGATTCTCTGCTCCATTCTACCTGGGAGAATGAGGGAGCAGTTGCATGGTGCTTAGCTGCTGGCCGGGGTTAGTAAGAAGTGCTCGTATTTTTTTAAAAACTCTAAATAGTCTTAGGCTTCCTAATCCTCTAACACTGAAAGACAGATCTTTTATCCAATAGAATACAATTTACTATATCCTTGTGGCAACACTGCGCAGATGTAATGTGGCAGATCAAGAAAAAAACAGTTGTGTTTCTGTAGACCTTCTTTTGCTTGTTAAATCTTATTGCTTCCAGTTAGGACTCTTCCTATGCCAGGATTTCTTCTGCCTTTGCCATGAAACTCTTCAAATAACTATGAATGTGGATCACATTGCTCTTGATCATGTCTAGAAAAGCCATATGAATTTAGGATTTCATTCTTTAATTTAATACATAATGATCATATTGTCCTTCCTCTACAGAAACCTTGGTGTGACACAAAGCCAGTAACGGAATACAGATAAGATCTTTGATTTTTATCCTGGCTTCTTAGGAGAAAAACTTCAAAAAGGTTAAGGACAGCTCTGCCTGAAAATTTCTCAGAATAAAAATCAGTGGTTCCAAACTGCAAAGAATGTTTACTGTAAAACCACAAAGAACATTCAGATTTCAGGGAATGAACAAATGCCTGTTACTAAACTTAATTCAGTATAAGAGAGGCTTATTTGGAAGACCATGATGATGAAGATCAAAAGCAAAGTATTCTATAAGAGTGTGTATTGTTTCCTATAAAACCCTGTGACCACTTGTATCCAAATTATTTAAGTTTCAGTTTTAGATACCTCAAGCCAGGCCCTGATCTTAGTCACATTGCCATAAAGAGGATGTAACTAGACTGTCCTTCCCCTGTAACATCTGTGTTATTGAAATCTGACTTCATAAAGATTACATTCAGAAAAGTGCCAAATACAAGTGTGATTTCATCAACCAGGAATTTCCCCTTGTTGACAGCTTTGGCTCTCACACAGTTGAGCAGAGTTGGGCACTGGGTTAACAGGGACACACTTCGGTAACAAGAATGACCTCCCCAGTCAGCCTGATGCATCCCCTCAGCAAACTGTGACAGCAAACAGGAGCCTCCTTCAGGTATCATCTGTGATGTGATTAAATGTCTGGTGGTTTCTTTTGATCTTGGCACTGTTGGACTTAATCGCAGATATCCTAACTCATGCAGCCAAAGAATTACCACTGATGGCTCTCCAATAGAACAGTTTAGATTTCTGGTTCAAATTTATTGGCTTATAATGAATGGATTTGCTTTAGTTCTTGAGGATTTAAAGGATTTTCCTTTTGCTTTATTTCCTGCTATTACATTTCTCTTAGTCAGAGTGATATTTTATGCTATTTAAATGGCACACTTCAATTTAACAGTCAAAGTGCTACTATTTTGTCTCTGCGTGCCAACAACTGATACAATGGCCTTCTTAGATCTTGTCCTCTTTTTCGTTTTAGCTAGGTTTCTTCTGTGTGACCTTGATAGAAATGAGCCTACTTGCTGCCAAGAAAGGAAAACAGGTTATAGCAATTGCCATGAAATACTACAGTAGTGCAGAAGGGTTAGTCAAGGTTTATTCTTTAAAAATATGCACTTTTAAATTTATTTATGGGGTTTTGGTGGGGAAGTAATATAATTAGCTTTGTGTCACCATTTCTCTTGTAGTATGAATTAGCATCCATTTAACCAAAATTGCTCTTAAATTTTAAGCAAAAACAAGTAGGACCACTATCTTAGCTGTCACCAGGAATTATAGGATGACTTGCAGTAGTGTACTTCAGGGCTGCCTACATATTGAGGCTGCTGGCAGTGTTTGTGATGCCTAAATGGGGTACCGCTGTCTATGCTGCATGGAGAGGACTGTATGACACTTGTTGCCAGCATGATCTCTGACACCATGTCATGGAAACCCCATCAAGGAGGCCTCCTTCAATAGGGATCATCACCTGGGGAGTTTAAATGAGAGAAGCTGATATGAGCTGGCTTGTGGGTCAGGTTGGCAGCTGGCAGTGAGCTGGGCTACAGCCATTCAGTGGTCTCAAGACTGAGGCACTTCTGGACTATTGTGAAAGGGAAGAGTTTGTTGTC
This sequence comes from Thinocorus orbignyianus, assembly GCA_013400375.1. Classification (NCBI taxonomy): domain Eukaryota; kingdom Metazoa; phylum Chordata; class Aves; order Ciconiiformes; family Thinocoridae; genus Thinocorus; species Thinocorus orbignyianus. Next base: position 584,193 of record VXBW01006646.1, on the reverse strand, counting down.
TGGGGAAGGTTCATATCAAAAGGCACATGTCAAAAGTCTACACGTGGAATTTATGTGCCTAAATACAACACAAGTCTTTTTGTTAATGTAGCTGTGGACTTTCACAACCTGAGTTGCATAATCAAAAGCTGTCAAGAGAAAAATGAGGGAACCACAGCCTCTCCCATGCTGATCCAGGACATGACATCCTATCCATACCCTGAGACTACCCATGTTAATACATAACTTTAGTCTCTGCTATTCGATTGATCCTTCTAAAATTACACTAGCAAAAACCTGGTATAGTTCAGAGTAGGAACCAGCCATTTGCGCTGGAAAATAATAAAAAAAGAGAGATCTCTTAACAAAAAGATAATGTGATGACATTGCTATGCTCATTTTCACTTGCTCAGGATAGTTCTGTTATCTAACTGAATGTTCAGGGGGAAAGTAGAATGACTCGGAAGAGGCAGAATGTGAGTGATGTGCCAATGTTGCAGAGCCAGGTTTAGAGGTGTAACAGCAAGCTCCCAGGTGTTATGAGTGTTAACATCTCTTAAGTAGGGGAATATATTTAGATTGTTTATGCTAGTAGGTTACATTATTGTCTCTTACATTATTGTTTCTTCTTATTTTAGTAATGACTGTCACAGTCCCGGTGAATTCTTACTCAGAAAAATAGTGTCACTTCAGGCTAAAATAAAATCCTTTTCCCAAACAGAGCTTTTTTACAGCAGAATAGGTACAATGGTCTATTCAACTGAATTCTATTGACTCTGTAGTCTCAAGTCTTAATGTTCCTTTTTTTATGATCTCCTCCTTTTCATTTTAATATTGTTCTGCTTTTCCTTTTTTGTACCGAGCATATCCTATTTTGTTCCACTGAAATAATTTTGTAAGAAATCCTTCATCAGAATAATACTGTCTATTCAGCCATCACAGGCACAGTTTTGTTCTTTGAGCTTTGGCTAGCTTATATACACACTCCTACACTTCCAGTGATTACTTCCAGTGCCAGCTGGGATAGCTATTGGTGAATTCAGAGCTGATTAACTGAACAAGACAGTTGTTGCTCCAATTAACCTACTCCATGTTTCAGGAGATTTCATTTTTTTTCATTAAGGAAACAAGAAGTGGAGAGACAGACTTTCTTTAGCCAAATTGCTCCATCCTTCTCCCCACAGGGAAAAAAAAAAAGTCAATTTGGTGAACAAAGAGTGATCATTACTGGACATCTGTGGCTAATAACTGAGACACAACAGAAATTTGAGGACTGGATGCTTAACAGTTTATTGTAGGTTTTATTTGCATGTACAAAGCTCTTTCCCAGCAGACTGTGAGAAAACATTTCCTTTAGGTGGTTGTGGTGGAAATTGCTAGTTTTCGACACGGTGAAAAAATGTGTTAAATAATTAATATAACCATGATGGTGCTCTGCTTAAATACCAACTTTCAAAACTGATGTACTTTTGCTTCACAGAGGGGCTTAAAACAAGTAGTTTACAAGGTATGACTGTGACTGACCTCTGTGGGAATGCATAGAAATAAATGTTTCCATGTGTTTACCCCCTTGCACCATTTCTATAGGAAGAAGTAAACAATTGCAGTCCTTGTCTTCTAACACAATGCTGACAGACAAGCTCTGGGAGAACCTTGGGCAGCAGCACAAGAGGTTAGCACTTTTTGCTTGGTATTTCTGCTCTCACAACTAAGTCAGCCAACGGGAACATACGTCCACACCAGAACTGTCCTGGGAAGGAGAGCACAAGTGTGCTCAGCACCTTGCTGTGGATGCAGGATCTTATTCAGGTGGCTTGGACAGATCATACATAAGCAGCACCAACTGCATGGAGCTCAGTCCAGGCCCACAAACTCTTCCTGAATGTTTGTCCCTGAGGCTGCAGGGTGGCAGCCAACTGCATGGCTGGAAGAAAAGTAAAGCACAAACCTTTGCAATTTATAGTGGCATTACACTCCTGGAACCTGTTGAGTGCATTTTTTACCTTAAGATGTTGTTAATGTTTCAGCTAAGTAGTAGCAAAGCTACTGCAAGGTTTCACTACGATGGTAGTAATAAAAATAGCTACTGTTGTCATAGGAAACCCTCAGCCCTTGTTGGATTTATATTGCTTTTTAGTGGAAAAGACATTGATCAGAAGCAATATGAAATAAAAGCTTTGTTTGTTAAAGAAGTATATTGGCTTTTAGTGTTAATTCATACAGCTGGACTGAAACTGAGGATTACTGATTCCGGGCAAATGCTGATGTTTCAAAATTGGTTTTGGTCTGATTGCAAATGCAATTAAAAAAAAAAAAAAAAGTAGAAAATCTTATGACATAACGTAGCTTACTCTGGTGTCAGCTCATGGGTGCTCTGTTCAGGAACATCTTTCCACCTTGAGACAGGAACTAGGGTGCCTCAAGTCTCCAGCTCCAGAAAAGCTTCATCTGAGGGCTTGTTGAGAAGGCAAAGACCCCACACCTCCCAGGTTCCCCTTAGGTCCCTCCCAGTACAACTTACCTGCTCGTGGTTTCATGGGATTTTACTAAAAGTGAGATACCTCCATATAACATTTCAGTCTTTTAGCTGAAATTGTTCCACTGGAAAATTTCCTAACATCTCTATATGTTGACGAATTCATTCTGCTTATTTATCAATACACTGCTGTTTCATCTCTGACTACAGTGAAGAATTTAAACCAGGCAGTCTGAAAATACCAGTATCTATACGTTAGAAGCATCCAACTCCACCAAAACCCCTCCAGCTTCTAATACTTAGAAGCAAATAGCTTATGCTTTGTTATTAAAGACAGTCTAAATAGTAGTCTGTAGCTAATCCTCCACAGGACATCTCATTTAATCATAGTTCATGTATGAGGTCAATATCCTGAGCCCTGTATTTTTGGTGGCACCTACTTACTTACAGTCCATAGACTGGGCCAAAACCATGATGACGAGAACAAAAGCTACACTAGACTATTAATTTTGTCATTTTTAGCAATTTTTAAAATGGAGCATTGTGATTTTCAAGCAGGTAGAAGAAGGTGGTTTCTATCATCTTTTCTTCTGAGAAGGTAGGGAGTTCCAATACATCTTTCAGAAGCTGGGTTTCAAGTCTTTTGTACATATGATTTGAAGCAGTGAGACAATTTGTACCCTAGCTGATAGCCTCAGCTGTTACTGAACAGCTTTGGGAAAAGTAGAGGAGCACTGGTCGAGCTCTCTTCTGAGAGCACGTCTCCCTGCAAGGCTCTTCAGTGTTAGAAAGAAAAGGAGGGAAAAAGACTTCACAGGCAGATGGTTAAGGTAAATGTGGCCTTCTGTCTCAGCTCCTGCTAACTAATGAATTTATGCTTTGGGCTGGTGTAGCAACTCTCTTTTTTTTTCTTCAGATATAAGAATCCATGTCTTCCACAGTGCCTGCAGCAAATACACTGCCTGTTTTATTACGTTAATAAGGTAGTCTCCACTACTTTATTCAGTAACCTTCAAGGGTAGAAGTGAACACTGAGAATATATTCTATATCTTAAATCCATTGTGTTGGCTTGTAATGTCCCACCTCAGGCATACCCTCGTTTCAAGATGCTTTCTCTGCCACGATCGCAAAAATTCCTCACACCAGAAGTGAAGTCTCTGTGATTGAGAGTGGTGCTCTGACTTATCTGGACACTGCAGTACAATAAATGAGCTCAAAGTCTGTGTGCATTATACATACTGGGAGGAAAGGCCATTCATGCCATCTTTTGGGACAAAACATACCTGCTATAAAAATGGAGAAAATATTCCCTGAAAATGCTACTGCAATGTGCATTGTGATAACAAAGGATTTCAATGCAGTCGGGTATCTTTTAGCTTTTCAAAGGATTTATTTAGCTTTCCTTTCAGTGGTGATAACATCAGTCAAAACAAGGTGCTGCTTCTTTTCCACTACATCTCCCTCCCACTTGCACCACCACCCCTGCTCTGGTCTAAATAGCTGAGAAGGAGCATTAATGAATTTGGTTGAAGTACTAAAAGGCGCTTCTCCTGTACTGTAGTATTAAAACCTCAGTGACAGGAGGAAGTGACAGTTGGCTGCGGTTGTTGGTGATACAGATCGGGGGACTCTGCTGGCCAGCTGGTTTGAAGCGCAGCCTGTGCTCTGCTGCCAGCCCATCTCTGCCATGTCCCCAGGAGACAGCGTTGGGCTGAACCAGTGGGGTCATCCATCATTAACAAGCAGGGGATAACGGCCTTGCCATGCCTCTCAAAATGGCAGAGAAGGAGGAAAGAGGCAGTTTAAATTTCACCAAAGTCAGGGCAGTGTCAGGAGAGGTTTAATCAGAAGACAGCCTTTCCTGATTACATATCCTGGTGTCAGCTCCCAGGCACAGACAAGCCAGTATTCTGTGCTCTCCCTGAGGTTAGTCTGGTGTCGCTCAAAATATAAAATGTGAATACGGAAAGGAGTAATCTTTTCCTTGATAGATCAGAAGCATTTAAAACTGTATGCCCTGCTTGACTGTCCTTAGAGCATGGTCCTGTGTTCTGTGAAGATATTTATCTTTGTGTTTTGCCCCTGTAAATACACAATTAATACTATTGCTGTGTTTAGGATTCAGGAGGCTGTGAATCTCTGTGAAAGTAAGTTAACAAAACCACACGGGCTACATCCTTATTTAAAATATGTGGTAACACAGTGACCCAACCAAAGCACAGCCTCTCTGGAACCACAGGAGACTTCATCTTAGATGAAATGTTAGGGTGTGTGTGAAGCAGATTGGCTCCACTGACTCATGAAACAACTCCCTCATATAAAGTCATTCACTGACATCTTTAAGGGACTGGGCCTTATACTTTTTGTCCCTTTATAAACCTCTGAAACTGCAGATATCATTCTACAAAGTGTTCACAAAGGGCTAGTAAGAAATTAAGTAGCAATTGTATTTACACTTATTTTAAAATGAAAATTAAATTGAAATAATGTTCTGCCTCCTCATTATATCTTAACACCACTCGGTCTCACTGTATATCTCTTGCTGCACGAGTCCCATTGCAGTGAAAGGATTCTCATATTGAGATTAGCCTTAATCTGTACAGCAACATGGTTATTGAGATAGGTAACTCCTAAGATAATTTCTGCCACAGTTGTACTACTTCCTGACATCTGCTCTGTTCCAAAGTAATGTGTCAAAAAGCAATGCAACATTTTTCCTGCTGTGTGATAGTCTGAGATAATTTTATTTACTTCTGTGAGAGTCCGTGTGTAACACTTCACCGTGTAAACAGAGTGCTGACATTGAAACAACCATGTGGCATTTTCAAACTTTATGTATTTGAAAACAATTTAGGGCACAGAAACACATTTACAGAGATAATATGTTGTCCAGTTAGAGGTATTTCAAATCCAGGCACAGTGAACGTCTGCAAACCATAGTCGTAAGACTGCAATACCTTACTGAACAGCTGTGGAAGAATAAAACTGCAGGATTTATAGGCTTTATTTCTGGGCTGCAATATACTTTTTATTGAGTCTTGGGTGTACTCAACACAGAGTGCTCCCATGAATGGAATTTACATACAAGCAACTAGAAAAGAATCCAATATAAATATATTAAAATGCTGTTATCTTGAGTACGGAGGGGTAGATACAGCCACCATGATTAGATTAGAAGCTGCAAATCCTTTTCTTTATTTTTCATGGTGACATGGAGGCTGTGCGGAAAGATAAATGCAGTACAAATACATATTAATAATATCTTATATGTATTACGTTTTATGAAAATACCCTGTGAAATTGTGCTGCATGATGCTGTAAATCTAATCTAATTAAGTCAACGTGGATGATTGTGGGTGTGACACTTCAGATGATATATGGAAATCTTTGTCAACTGAGTATATAAGAACTGGTTGGAAATTTACAGGTGAAAATCTTTCTTTGTTGGGAAAGTTTGTTTTTTAGAACCTGCCCACAATGCCCCACAGAAAGGATTGCCTCAATTAGCCTTGGGATGAGATGCTGTGATTGGAAACTTTCTGAAGTCAGAAACTGCTGCTCTGATTTTCTCAGTTTGCATTCTGGAACATCAGAAATGTTCTGTATTTACTTTTATATTGTAAGTACTTGGCTGCCAAATTCTTCCCTCTCAAACTGTTTATGATCTTCTTTGAAATTTCCGTAAAATATTTCCTCAAAGGAGGACTTAGGACAAACAAAAAGCCGACAAAAAATGGAGGATTTTTTTCATTAACATTTCTGGGAAATAAAACAGGAGATGAAAATCAGTATTGATTCAGGTGGAGTTAAGTGCATGGGAAGACAAAAGCCAGAATTTTGCATGCAAAATGATTGTCTTTTCCCAGTCAGAATAAGGAGTTAGGAGTCACTGTAGTCAGCTCTGTGCCATCGCCAGCTCCATGCTCAGCAGCAGACAGGGAGACTAATGGAAAGGTAGGAGAAGCAGGGAAGGATAAGGAAACAAACTGAAACAGAAAAAGGTGGTGTACCATCATAAAAATTGATTCATAGTCTGTGCCACAAAATGTTGGCTCTGTGGCTACCCATTCACAGAAAATCAGCAGTGGAACGGGAAGAGGTACAGGGAGGGGCAACAGAGGAGACCAATGGCTTCCATAAGGGAAGAGAGAAATGCATTAGCATTTGTAAGCATGGAAAAGAAATTACCAAAGGGAGAGATGGCAACAAAACCAAACCATTGTAAACTGGAAATTATACCTACTGCTTCTCATAACGTAACAACTAAGGGAACCAAATTAAATTACAAGACAAAAGGTCTGGGACAGACAAAAATACTTTTGTCTGTCAAATTTTCAAGACTGCATGAAGTTACTGTTAAACTTACTGCCACAGAACACTGTGAAAGCAAAAAACTATAAAAATAGTCTTAAAAAAGGCTGGACAGGGTCACGGGAGCCAGATGGTGGCTGTTGAGCATGATGGTTCAGATGCAAACCTTCCCTTAAGTTACAGTAAGATAAGACTCCCCAAATGGCTACTGTAAGAGAAAGTATAATGGTTAATCTGAGTTTCTCTATTATTCTTTTTTTTTTATTTTATAGAAAACAGATTATAAGACTCTTTTTATGCAATCCAGAAATCTCCGTTTTTACCTGCAACACAATAGTAACGTCTGTGCAAAAAATGCCTTAAACCATTACAATACCTTTGAAAACAGACTTCCAGATGATCTTCTGCTTAATTAAGAGCCTTTGTGTGCATGGCTGCAGGTAACCCACGTTCAGCAATGCCCTAGCTAAACATTTCTAACCTCCAGTTGTACTTGCAAGTAACAGTGACTGGCCGTGGGACTGGTGAATGGGGTCTGTGCAGCTCTGCACTCATGGAAACCCCATGTTCAGTGGGGATTCAGCCGCAAGCGTGGCTGGTGCCTCCTGTTTCCTTCCAGGAAAGATGTGCTGTATGGATAACTGGGCAAGACGCCTTTCTTTCTGCACTGCCGATGAGCGCTTCCATGGAAAACAGTGATAGCTGTTACTCTTGAGTGATTATAGGAATGACTCCTAGAAGTGCACGTTGCAGGAATTAAAAAGCTTCTTTCCACTTTTCTCCTTCTAACATCCTAATAAATCTTAATGTCATGTTCCTGTAAACTGCTCATAATAACATGCAATAGGGAGTCATAATTTTACAGGGAAAAAAAAAGCTGATCAAGAGCTCCTCTTGGCCATCCTGGTAGGATCACGTTAATCCAGAAAACAAACAGAGGGGAAAAAGTCTGTGCATTGTAACTAAAAAAAAACAAACACAAACCAAACCAAACCAAGCCAAAAATATCTAAACAAAAAAAGAAATAAAATAAAGGAAATTAGTTGCCAAGAGCTGAAGAAGCTTATGAAAGCAGAGTAGGTACTATGGTTGTTGTAGCTTTTTTTTTTTATTCACTGTTTTACGTTTTTAGGAGCTTCAGAATTACAATAAAGTTACGATAAGATACAATAGGGCATTTAATCAATTCAGCAGTTCTACTTGAAATTAAATTTAACCCATGAAAACATGTTTTCCAAAATGTAGCTGAAGAAAATGAAGTAATCTTTAACCAATTTCAGAGCAATTCAGTGTGAATATGTTGCCGTAGTGCTCCCTTGGAGTTTTAAACTGTGTTCACAGGGTATGGCCTTGAAATTGTAAAAATTGATTCAGTTCAATTCACATGCTCAGAAAATTCATTCAGTCAAAACACTTCTCTGTGCTGTTTCCTATAATGAAGGGTTTGGGCCCGAATATAGTTATTAAAGAATAAAACAAGTTTGCATTGACTTTTTCAACACAAACAAGTAAATTGCTCATTTTGTTGGAAACACTTGGCTGTGTATTGTTTCGTTAATAGGTTGGATACGCTTGCCCTACCTGGCACGAGTTTAGTGCACCTGTGTCTTGCCCTTAAACTTCACATAAGGTTTTATCAACACAGGAAGGTTAGTGTGAAGTAAGACTGGGGTTCATTTGTGATTATTATACCACTTCACCTCCCTATGTCGGTGGCTATTTGCAGCAGATCTGAGGTGTGTGGGAGGTTGCTACCCCATTGCAAAAGGTAGCAGACCTGTTTTGCAGTTGGCAAGCAGAACTACGTGCTCGTGTATCAGCCCATTAAGGAGCTTTGTGTAGACTCCAGGTACAGATCTTCTCTCCTAAACACTGATATCCATGCATATGCAAACCTTAAAGCATGGAAAAGAGGCACAAGAGGACAGTATATTTAATGGAAATAATGAATAGAGAATACTGATTGGGGAGTGGATGAACTCCTGCCCTCAAATCAGAGATAACACTGTTTGTAAGTCCTGCCACTACCAGTCACTACATTATGAATTGAAAGGGAAGATAAGAAACTACCGGACAGTTCATAATATTGCATCACCAAAAAGGTTTTTTAACCATAAGGTATTTTTTTTTCAAGCTAAGCAGCTCTGTAATTTCTTTGACAAAAGCAATTATAAGAGAAAGACTTGCAAATGCTGCTATAAACCTCAGTTACTCAGACAAAAACATCCTGCAGTGGAACTGTATTCCGCATTCCTCTATTCTGCCTTACAGCCTGTGCTGAAAGGAGGACTGGGCAGAGTACTGGAATAGTCCAGGAAGCAGAAACCAGAAACCTAGATTCTCTCCTCTATAAAACACTGTTGACTTTATCCCTAATAGAAGGAATGCAGATTTACACCTAGAACTTGTGTCTATAACACACCAGAGGGGAAATACTAAGTTTCAGTACTGTTTTGGAGACCGCTTATGTGCTTTGTGTGAAAGAGACACTGGATGAAACCCTGGCTTTGAATCAGAAGCCAGGACTCCTCTTCTGCTTTACTCTGGGTCCTAATGTGCCACTAGGTTAAGGATGCAGGATGTCTTCTCCTTGTTTTCTCTCTAGATTCCTAAACCTTGCATTTTTGTACAGTTACCAAACTTTCATTGGAATAATGGAGAAACTATCGAATAGCCTGATGGTAAAGGTCATCTCTAGGGAAATAGCAGATGCCTATTTAAATTCCGTTAGCCTCTAGAAAGCTGGTATCTCAGGTTGCTCCCAATTTCTAAGCATGTAGTTACTGACTTGTGTGCAAAGGGTGTCTTCTTCTTCCCAACATAATTTTTAAGTAAATTCAGCCCAAATCTAGTGAGTCTCAGCAGGTCTTTGTGGAGCTATTAAGTTTCAATTGTGGCCAACACCCCATGAAGGAGAGAGCAAGAGTAGGTGCCTCTAGTTAGCTGTCCCATAACTGTAAATTGCCACCTAATTTTAGGTGACTGTGCCACGGGTGAGAGAAGGAATGTGAGTAATGCTGATGCGTAGATTGCAGTTGTAACAAATCTGTCATGTATTGTTTAAAATTTCCCCGAATTTTTCTTTAAAATAAAATCCCAGATCCTGCAGGAACTGAAATATTTTCCTTAATTTTTAATTTTCAGCTATAAATATGCAATTATTTTTAAAAAATTGAGAGAAAGAGAAATTATATAGGAGATATGGAAGTGATAAAGAGATGTGAATCCTTGTAGTCCTGCAGAAAAGCAATATTTTAATTGCCTGATATTAAATAAATAGAAAACTAATCAAGAATTTATTCTTAATAGTGAAATAGACTGGAATATGAAATAATCTTGCTAAGAAACTAGTGGAGGCACCTTTCCCTGGGAGATTTAAAAGCAACTGGAAGAAATGGTAGAAATATAATGTTAGCCATTGCACTTAACGAGGTGGGCAGACTAGGTGATCTAATTAAGTGATAAGATACGACTGAGTGTGCATTATGGTCTCATAATGACATGCTTTGGTGCCTTTAAGTGTAAAACAGAGCATACAAAGCTGTTAAACACTGAGGTGTGCCATCAACCTTTACTTTACAACCCTTAGATGACCTCAAATTCTAAAATATTAATTTCCAAAGATAAAATTCCAGCTATTAGAAAGAAAAATATTCCTCATATGAAGCCTAACTTTTAATGCTCTGTAAGGTCACATCAAGGGAAATTGTCTAGACAGGGTTTATTTTTACTAATTCCTGATGATGATATTAATTAACATTGTTAACAAAAGTGTGGTAGAATGCAAATATTTAATCTTTAAGATTGACATTGAAATGTATGTGGGAGGAAGAGCTGCATAGGAGGGAGGACTTACATCCACTCTACACACTTGGTTAGAAACAGAGAAAGTCTGGATGGAAGAAGACTTCCCTTTGGTTGAGGAAGACCAATTTAGGGAACAGTTAAGCACACCGAATATCTGCAAGTCCATGAGTCCTGATGGGATGCACCCACAAGTTCTGAGGGAGCTGGGAGAAGTCAGTGCTGGGCCTCTCTCCGTCATCTTTGAAAGGTCCTGGAGAACGGGAGAGGTGCCCGAGGACTGGAGGAAAGCCAATGTCATCCCACTCTTCAAAAAGGGCAAGAAGGAGGATCTGGGAAGCTACAGGGCAACCAGCCTCACCTCCATCTCTGGAAAGCTAATGGAATGATTAATTCTGGGCATCATTTCAAAGCATCTGGAGAAAAAGAAAGCTGTCAGAAGTAGTCAACGTGTTCACCAAGGAGAAATCATGTCTGACTAACCTGAAAGCCTTCTGCAATGGCATGACTGGATGGATAGACGAGGGGAGGGCAGTGGACGTTGTCTACCTTGACTTCAGCAAGGCTTTTGACACAGTCTCCCACAGCATCCTCATAGGTAAGCTTAGGAAATGTGGATTAGATAAAAGAACAGTCAGGTGGGTTGAAAACTGGCTGAAAGAGAGCTTAAAGGGTCGTCATCAGTGGCACAGAATCCAGTCGGAGGTCCGTAACAAGTGAGGTCCCCCAAGGGTCAGTACTGACTAGATGATCTCCAGAGGTCCCTTCCTACCCCATATCATGATTCTGTGATTCATTCTGTGACTCCTGTTAAGATCTCCTGCTACTCTTCACTCTGACAGTACTTCTTTCTGAAGAGAGAAAATATTGGGGAAGTGGTAGAGGGAAATTGGACCATTTGAAAACTGACAGATCATGTAAGCTTAAGACTTAGAATGTTCTTATTGACTTCCAGGACCAAGGTTTTTTCCCATTTTCAAATGTTCCCCTCACCTCCCAACACAGATGTCTATTAGCTGGTTGAAATAGAAAGCAGATCAATGTCAAGAGACTTGCAATATGAAAGTACTTCTGTACTACTACTTCAAGCAAGAACAGTCAAAACATTTCCTAGTGGCATCTTCACAATGCTATACATTTCCTAAATGTTTTATGAACAATTATTTCCACAAGTGAAGTTCTTGCCCTAGGAAGATGAAGGGAAAAGCTAATGATGACTCTTGGTAGAAGAGAAATGCTTATTATTACCCCTCAATGGCTGTGGCAAATTCCTATGCGACCATTTCAGCATTTTCAGTGGGTAGTGCTAGTGGGTCCTGAGTCTGCTCAGTTCCCTATGGGCCTTTCCTCTTCCTGAAACTAAATGAAATTTGAAGTACTTACTTTAATTGCTTGGTAACTAGAAAGTCTGTTTTCCAAAGGTCAGGCTCACACAGGACCATTTGTGTGAACAGACCCAACAAATCATCCATGTTTTTTAAAGGCTTAGGTCTAATTACATTTTGTTTACAATATTACTTAAGTAGATGTAGCATTCCTAGGACACTCCATGACACCTTGCATTTTTTTTAAATGGGTGACTTTCAAACCTTCGTCATACTTGTTAACTGGGCTATTTTCACTCCTGACAAACCACTTTCAGTTAAAAGGAAATGTTTTTTTTTTTCATTTTTAAAAATGTTACTGCAATGAGAAGGGACAGGAAGTCTACTAGGACTTCTGCAGGATTTTAGGACTCTCTGTGCTGAACAAGCAACTACTGAAGTTTATTAGCATTTGTCATGTGAAAAAGACAAATTTGGAAGGTAGCTATTGTTTTTTAAAAATAGAAATTATTCAGATTCAATTTTTTATAATACTAAAATATCACAGACTTTATTAAAAAAAAGCAAAAGTCCAAACTGGTAGTTATTCTTTTTTGAAATTTTTTTAGTCTTCTCAGAACCCATATGCTTCTTAATCTATGTAGTTGCAGTAGGCAGAAATAGATCCATGAAATACGTAAGTAGAGCATTGAAAATTCACTATTTATGCAGAGGGTTGGTCAGTGGTACTGCACTTGTAGCTCTCCCACACACAAGGAAAGGGTGGTTCAGCCAGTCAATCCTCATCACGTCCTGCTGATGGTAATTTTCCTGCATATTCTCTTTCCTATGTCAGCATTGCCTCCATTCCGTCATTTGAAACCCAACATTTTCTTAAAATCTGTGTTACATTTCCTCTTATGACCTCACCATACATCCACCCAAATATCCAAAATTTAAACAACTTTATAATCTGGTGACTTCATAATGAACTTGACCTTAACTTTCAACAGCTCTTTTGGATCTAGTCTTGGCTGAAGTTGTGTTTTCATCATGCAGCTGACTGGGTTGTGCTGTTTTTAAATTATTTCTTTAGTATTTATGTCTTACTGCATGTCTATGCACATATTATACAACTACAATAGTTGCCATTTTTATTCAGCTGTCCATAAAGAACCTGTTCCCCTAACCTCATGGTTAGGTAAACAATTTTATTCTCTCATAGATTCAAGTACTCTCTGACTGTCCCATTTAAGGCTTTTAGGAATATTTGACAGTGCAGAAAGGAAGATACTTTTGAAGAGATTTGTTCAGGGATTCTCAGAGTTGGGAGAAAAAGAACCACATTCCTCTCAACAAACAGTGAATTTATAGACAGACTGTAATCACAGAGGCAACACAAGAAAAGGGATAGGAGGAAAACGCTGTCATAAGAAGAAAACAAATGTGTCTTAGTACTCAGTAATAAGATTAGGACTTAGTGATTCCATGAAGCCATTAATTCTGAAATAGTTAGTTATCATTGAATGAAACAATAAAACTGCATAAGATATAATTATCAAGTTATACACTTATATGAAAGTATAAAGTTTTGGAGAAAGGCTCCATCCTGGCATTTGAATGATAATGGTGTAATTCTCTTTGCAGGGCTCAATCATCAGCACATTCCATTCAGTTTTGGGGCAAAAGATGTCCTTGTCTGGGCATGTCCAAGGAATATTATTGGTTCCAAAGCAGAAGGAGGTAAGCAATAGTTTGGGGATGGAATTTTGAAACTACCTCTTATTGGAAGGTATCCTAGAAGAACAAAAGGAGGAGCTGGGCTTGCATTTCAGCTCACACTAAGGAAAAATTTGGGGCACAAAAAAAGAAACAGGAGTCAGCAAATTTAGCTTTCTGTGATGCAAGGTAAGGACATAGAATTCGCACATAATGAGACTGACAAGGCCATGAAGCATATAATCAGCTTCTTGGCTGTATGCTGCAGGGTGAGAGGAACATTTAGAGATTTTCTAAGCAGTAGGTATGTACACACTTCTATTTTCACTTCCACTTTCCCTTTTACAAAGTGTTTTCAGTTGTGATATTTGTATCTGGTGAACACATTTCCTGTTTTTCTTTCATCTTAAACTGCCTTGCACTAAGGTGATCTCAATATAATCGGGAAAATTCAAAGGTCTTTTATCCTTTGAAGTAGAAATCCTGAAAATGAGCTGTCTCATGATCTGGCCTGTATTGTCCCATGCTGTCCAGCTATCAAATGATATTTCATGGAATGTTTAAAGTATAGCAGAATTTGTCTTATACAGACCTTCTACAGATTTTGGGAGTTGGTAATTTTTCTGGTCTTTGACAACAAATATTTTTAACGACTAGTGTTATTTGGGAAACTTTCTTGTCTTGCAGTACAACAGTGGTGAGTGTGCCTCAACCACATGGAACCAAAGGAAGTATGAAGCCAAACTAACCTAGAAAACCTAATGTCAGTTTCAAGGCCAAATATTCTATGTATAGGAAGGGGATCTGCACAATGCAAACAAGTATCCCAGTGGCAGAATAGATCATGTCATACACAAGTACCTTTGTGGTTCTCAGTTTCCATGTGCTACGACGAAAGATTTTCTTCAAAATATATAGGATGCCATGGAGACTGAGGTAAAGCCCTTAATCCCCGCTTTGCTGTTGCTGACAGAACAGGTCTCTAGACACAAAGGATATGAGATGTTCGACAAGCAGGAAACTGGGGATTGGGGTAGATGAAGGGACGAAAGGTTGCTTCTCTGTAGCAGCCCAACTTCTCCTCGTAATTATATCACAGGGTATTAATTTGCTGAACTGGCTTTAATTCAGCTTCAGAAATATGGGCTTTAGGGCCTGCTTATCATGAAGCACATGGCTTCACAAAAAAAATCCCAAAACTAGTGAATGGTTTTATGCCTGGAATAGAAGAAAGTTAGCTCAATTAGTAACCTGAGAAAAGATTTATAGCCTATAGATTAACTACCCAAATGTAGGGAAGTGTGAAACCTCTATCTTCTATATCCTTGTCTTAAAATGCTGAGACATTCTTGGACAGAATTCCATTCTATTTTTCTTTTCTTTTGCTTCTCATTCCATATACTTCTAATGCCATATGCTTCTTGTGATGTTCTTGCTGAATGCTAAAGATTTTTATGTCAGAGTTGTATAATCAACTGTACTTGTCCGTTGTTGGATTAAGTAGATTACAAATTACAGCAAGGATGGTTCTGATAGGTGTACCAGCTAAAGTGCAGTGTCTCACATACTGCAGTTGGTACTACATGGTGCCCTCTGGAGTGGTGAACTTTGGAGAGATCCCATTATTTCTCTGTGGTCATTGATATGTCTCAGTTGCGGGGTGTGTGTGTGTGTGTATGTTAACTAGCAGGCACCGAATCAAGGGAATGAAGGGAAATGCTCCTTTACAAGTTTCACTTCCAGTGGAGTTTCTCCCAGACTAATTCCAGGCAGACTTACTGTCTCTGCTCCCTGCCTTTTGGGGTCAGAAGGGTCTTGTGCTGGGACCAGCCCTGGTGAAAAGAGAGGATGATGTTGCTGTTATCCCCAGTAAGGGGCTCAACAAGTGTTAATGATGCTGCATTGCACCTAGGGAATGAAGTACGACCCAACTGACTTCTGATGAAGCCAGTGGAACGCCTGTGTCCTGAGTGTCTCAGGGGACACTGCAGTACTTGCCATTCAGGCTTGTTCACAATTCAGGACAACTCATTCCCCAGAGCCAAAACAAAGGACATCTGATTGAATTAACCAATTTCCGTTGCCTAATTCTGCACCTTTGGGAAATGTTCTGAATTCCATTGTCACAGGTCCTGGTGGAGATCCTATAAAATCTGCAGAAGACAGTAACAAATACCAGCAGCAGATCATTTATATTTTAAAGCAGTGTATTTTTTTGTGACTGTAAATTAAGGATAAGAAATATGAAGAAAAAAAAAAAGACACTTCTATTGACCTCAAAGTGTTGCTGACTTCTCTTACTCCCCTTGTAAGACACTTCAGTTTCTCTCTCAGGAGAAATAAATTGATGGTAATGCTGAAAGATAAAATAGAGTAATTATATTTTCAACACAGATATTAACTTCGAGGTGGTCTCTTAGCGGCAAACACATTACTAGCAATTTTACTTTAAAATGACACTGTAGTTGACTACTATTAATCTGCTTAATTTGTAAAGTATGTGTACAAAATAAATGATAAAAATGGTTGTTCCTATTGATAAATATTCAATTACCAATAAAACTCAAGCTCAAAACTGATGAGACTACTTTTTAGACAACACTCCAGTTAATCCAGAAGGAGTTGAATCCCAAAGCAACCTCTGTAGTCATTAAACAGCATCTGCTTACTGTGAAATTTACTGATCAGAGCAATTAAACTCTTACAAGCATCTGCTTTGACTCAGAGTACACAACTGTCATGTATAAGCTAGAGAAGCATTTCTCTGGCTTTATGTTACTAGGTTTTGGTTTAAAGTCAACAAAAAAGATACTCACTGATTTGGCAGACTTCGGATTATGTCCTTGGCTGCTGCGCTAAACAGCAGGGAAAACTATACCATATCAGTTCTGTGCTATGTCTGGAATATGATCATGCAAACTGTACATAGTTTTCATACTGCTCCTTACATCTTGATAAGGTCCAAGGCTCAGCTGTGTTGCATAATGGAAAACGATGAGTAAAACAAGTACACTAGGGTCTGTTGCGTATGATACAGAAACATCACTGCAAGGATTTCTGTTTCATTGCTGTGTTTGAAAGATTCAGGCTATTCTCCAACAGTCTTAATTGTGGACTTAAACTTGTGCACAGATAAAACTTGGACCCAGCAGTGTCTATTACTCAAAGGTTTGTGGGAAAGTAGGTGTTGTATTCCTGGGTCTGTTCCAGCCCCAGAAGCAGTACAGCTGTATTCATGATGTACATCATGTATTACTAAACACCCTGCTGGACACGAGGCTTTGTATTCCTAGCATGGATGATCAACAGAGCACATTACCTGCCTACAGATAAATGAGAGCTGTCTCTATTTGCTAAACATGAACCTGTGTTTCTAATGGACTGGGCACATGAAGTTATATACTAGAATTTTAGATCATAAATTACATAGGATGCTTATTGACTTCTTTATTATTAACAGAAGAACAACTCTGGCAAAATAAAATGATTGTCAATTTATCAAATACAGAAAGAAAATCTGGAATAGCTTGAAGTTTTTAATAAGCTTTTGCTTTACTATCATTATATATTGAAAACAATTAGCATTTTGGTGTTTTACAGCATCACTTTGAACATCTCATTGCATTGCTGTAAGAAGACCTGAACCAAGCAGCTGGAGATTAATGGGAAAAGAAACTAAAACACAGAGAAGACAGCATAACAAGCAGTAACTAAGAATAAGAATAAATATACGAACTATAAATAAATTAATTTAAAAAAATAGTTCTCTGCTGAGACAGAAAGTCATGCAAAAATAAAGAATCATGTTAAATAAAATCAAGGTAAGCCTCAAAGAAACAGAAAGTAAAAGCTAAGGACTGTTCATTATCAGTTGAAGATATTTGGGTCACTCCATCAGTCCAAGCTATGGATCCGTTTTATCATGTTGATGTGTTGAACTGCAGACATTTAGATTCAATGAAGACAATTCCGAGATTCTTCTACTTATACTATGATAATAGCTTGTTTTAAAATGCTGGCCACAGGAAAATAATTGTTTTCTTTAAAAGCATTCCTTAGTCTATCATTCTACGTTGTACAAACATGTTTAAAACAAATGCATACGTGTCAGTGGACCTTAGAAAGACAGGGACCTTGAGTAGAAATTTTGTCCAGAGGTCACTGTTTTCTGCACGTTTCAAGGCTTGCATTCAGGAAAGAGGGTGTTGCAAACCCTTGTGTATCTCAGGGAATTACGTCCTTTCCAAGGAAACAGGAAACTGCGGAGAACAGCAGCCAAGAAGTGGCTAAATTTTAGTGAAACTAAAATTTCTTTTCTGAGATGAGGTAAGAAAAGGCTAAGAGGGAATATTTGCCTGATCCAAACACACTGGCAGCTAGTTTGGTATTTGAATTTTGGATTGTCGATCCAAATCACAATCCTGTTTTCACTGGCAGTGAAGGTTTTAAACAGCATAGATAATTCTTGGCTTATGTTACCCTACCAAAATCTCAGCCATTCGCCCGTTAACTCAAGCAGCCACATTTCCTTTAAGAGGGAATTACCTGAAGATAGATCGGCAGCACTGATCTGTTCCAAATCAGTTTCTTTTATTATTAGACCATTTAACTATTGTTTTTCCTGTGCTACCAGTTTTTACTGCAGTTTCTACACTTCCCCAGAAATGTAGTAAGTCATGTGCAACTTGTAATAAAATAGAAGCCTGCAAGCAATATTAGAAATCATTCAGAAAGCAGGGAAAACAGAATATTTGTTGCTTTAACACCTCAAAAATACACAACCAGACAATATAAATCACAGATACTTTTCTTACCTTACTCTAACCTAGACAGGTTCAACAAGTTCTGAAACTTGGATGAAAGGCTAAGATAAGAAGCAGCTAGTTTGGGCCAGCTTGCATATACTCATGAGGCAGGATTGCTGGCAAGGAGTTTCCAAAGGTAACTTTCAGATAGAGACACAAGAGAGATGTGGTTTGGTGAAGCTGGCATGAAAAATACAAAGGACATCTTTCTTGTTGGTCTTGAAAACCAGTTCAATAACAGGGTAAGTTGAGTCAGATGGAATAATAAATAATTTATTGTTGTTGTTGTTATTATATTATTATTTTGGTATTATGGTTAATATTACTTCCAAATTTGTTAAGGTATTATTTCTATTTGTAAATATTTTCAAGATGTCAAAATACCAAGGTAGGCTACAAAAATACCTTTAAAAAGTTAGAAATAGCAGATCCACCATTTCTTCAGAAAACAAACAAACAAACAAACAAAACCAAAAAATCCCCAATAAAAAAAAAAACCCAACCAACAACCACTCATTTTTCTGTTTGATGACACTTACTTTGGCTACAGAAGGTAGAGTTGGGGCTGTTCTTGCTTCCTGACAGTTTATTTCTTTGCTGTCTGAATGCCCAGGATTTTATGAGTTGAACTAACTCATTTCTCCTTTACTGTATCTGGAGCCTGGTAGCTGGACAAGAGTATAAGAAAAGGTGGGAAGTTACTTATCTTGGTTATCCTGCACATCTGAAAGTGTTTTGATATTCTGGTCCATGCTGATGGCATGAATAGACTTTCTTTTTTATCTTTATCAAATAATTTTTAGTTTTGACATATCTGCTGTAAGGAATCAGGTGTTCAGGAGAACCTGGGCTTAGGTTAAATCTCTCACATCCTGAACACAGCCTGAATAATTTTACTCCAATTTCCAGCTTGGTGTAACTTGTTATGAAGATGTCAATAGTTCATCTTTTCTTCCTTTTTAAACGGTGACACAATGAATGACCAGAATCTACACTTTGCATTGATTAGCAATAGTAGCTTTACAACGGCCAGCCCTAGACAGTCCTTTGAAAGATATGAGATAAGACATTTTAAAAATGGCACAGTGTGAAAATTCCACCATTTTTCTTGTAGAGTCTTTGTACCAACTCTTTGCTTCTGTAGTAAAGAGATTATCCATATAGTTACGAAGCACAAAGCTGAACGCCCATAAAAGCTCAAATTAACAGCAAAACACATGCAACTCAATAAACTGAAGTGAAAAAATAAAACCAGTAAAAGGTAAAAGAGAAGGATCGCACTAATTTACATATGTTTATCTTAAGTATCCAAGTGCTATCAATCTGATGTTGCTGTGCCCTGTATTTATTGTTCATTCTGTGTAGCTGCAAAGATGGGAAATGTAACTGCTTACCCCAGCCAGCGACCCTAACTGAGGATGATAGTGCAAAAGAAGGATTGATTCTAATGGGACACTACAGAATTTCTCAGGTGACCTTTCTTATGAGGTGAAAGCAGCAGCACAATTATTTACGCAGGTGTGCTGCCAGGGAATTCCCTGAAGTGGTGAGACCTAGAGAACTCCTAGCAAAGAACAATGTTATAAGATGCAGAACAGACCTTATCTCCCTTTGCTCCTCCTGGTTTCCACCTGGTTTTAAATATGCTTTGATCTCCTCCCCAGCTGTAACTGTAAGCAGGAATTTATTCTTAGCTTCTAACACAGAAGCAAGAGAAAAGCATTAACCATTACTCTTACAAAGTTTTAATGAGGTGAAACAAATAAATGCCTTAATCTAGCTAGAGATCTATTCTCGGGGTTTTTGCTGTCTTTAAATTAAAAAAAATAAAATAAAATAAAAGTAATGCCAGTCTCAGAAAATTAACTTGTACTTTTACTGAAATTGGAAAGAAAGATTCCAACTTGCAATAACAAAACTGGCATTGCCCAGACAATCTTTCTTGCAGAAATGTAGGAATACAGTTTCTTAACGCAGCTGGGATCAGCTTACTTATGTTTACATTCAAAACTGTATGAAGTAACGCTGCTGTTTCACTTCATTCAGGTACAAATATCATGTAATTGAGTTGTGGTAAGGAGGAAGCAGTGTTATTTTCCTTCAGATTATGTGATTTGCAGAGAGCAGGTGTTGTTTCTGCTTTTTGTTATGTGTGTCTGTATAAGATGTGTAGTTCTCACTGATACTTAAACATATATTAGTAAAGATCTGTTAAAGAAGACATATTTGAGTTATTCAAGTACAAAAAAGCTTGCAGAATTATTGTATTCTGTAAATTGACTGTAATTTTCAGGAAGCTTTCAAAATATTTACACGTACAAAAGGTTAGTGGGAATATTTCCCACCAGTCATTGCTGCTCTAGCAATATTGTATGAACAAAAAGGAAAATGTTTACTGATTTTGTTTTTCTTCTCCAGTCTCTGTAATCTGCAGTGAACCATGCACTGAATTTCTGCCTCTGGTGGTATAATATTCCCTCTTCCATTATAATATGCTCTGCAAAAGGCAGAATACAAAGAACATTACAAGAAAGATTTACTCGTAATTTTACTGCCCATTTTCCCTTCTGATTCAGAATAGTAAAACATAGGGTACCAACTAATGTATCTTATTTCTGAGCTGATAATAAGGATGGTAAAGAGATGGGGGGCCAGGACCTGTCCATTTATGTAGTTTAAATTACAGCTTAATGATAACTCCTCACTAACCTAATTTTATCCTCAGTTCTGTATTACTGATCCTACTCCCACATGGTTTCTCTTGCCACTCAATATTCAGCAAGTGCTTCTCTGCTTTATCTTTTAGGGACTAAATAACATTCATAACCTCTCCATAAGAAGGTAGCCTCCGCTGGCTGCTGATTCCTCCTCCCCGTGCAACCACCCGACACTGAGAGGCAGAAAGAACATGAAAAGCAATACCTCAGTGGCAGTGTGGGAGTGTTTGCCCAGAATCTGCCAGACAGCCCTGGAAATCCCCTTCACATTAGATCCCTTAAAACTTCATTGTCCAAAAGTACTAATGCAGAAACTTCCTCAAGTATCCAATGTGTTCTGGCATAGGGGTATAAGAGGACATAAGAGATCTCCTTAATGACAGGTGTCTAAATCAGTGCATTAGAAATCGCAGTCTTGGATCTAGCACTGTTTCTAGTCCTTCTTCCCCCCATTCCTTTGTAGTGGCACAGCTGTGGATATCCCCAACCCTGTATCACTGTTGCAATGAGTCACTTTTTCAAATGAGCTGAGAACATTTGGGTGCTTTTCTTCAATTAAAATCCAAAAAACATGGGTTAAAACGGACACAGCATAACAGTCAATGAAGTGGTGTTCTGTAACATGCTCCCATCCCAGCATTTGCCTCTCCAGAGGGTGCTGGCTTGTTCACTGCTTGGGTCTGTGCATAGAGAATGTTTTATGCTCTTCAAAATTTTAGGAAGTGATCAACCTGTATGACAGTGCAGTGCTTAGACAGGACAACTAAGTGACTGAGCTGCCTGTCAGACTGCATTTCTTTTGTAATTTTTATTCTGGTATGAATCCGATCTAACTTCATGAAAACATAAGACTTCAGTTTGCAAAGTCAATAACTTTGAGGATTGGCTGTCCAGAATGCACCCTCTTTTTAGACTTTCAGGTGAGTTATCGAAAACAGGAGCTTAAATCCTTTAGATGCTTTTCCTTAAGGAGATACTGGCTTTTCCAACTTTGAGGATCAGCTTGTTGTGGAAAGGGTCATTAAAGTTACCCCATTCTTGTTTTCTAAGAATCAAGGTTTGGGTTCACTACAGTGACACCAAAACCATCAGATTTCCTACAAATTGCCTCAGAGCCTTACTGCTTCTGAATATCTCAGCTGCTGAGTCTTCAAAAAATGAAATAAGATGGAACCCCAATTAAATTAAATAAAATGGAAGCCAAAGTTATTATTTAACTTTTTTTACTTTCTAAAAGACTGAATGGCAAATTCATATTTCTGTTCTTTGGTATTATTTTTCCTTAGACTATTCCTCTTTTCTCTGAGAACTGGTCTCATCCTCTGGCTAATAATTCAGTGGTAACCACAGTGACAAAAATTTGCAAGATATAAAAAAACCAATGCATTCACTTTTTTTTTTTTTTTCCTCTTTAAATACTAGATTATTTTAGATCACTGAGAACCTTCCTTGCAATCATTTTATTTGCATGTATTTTAGACTCCTCTAATGCCTGCAAAATCTGTTGCAGCTAATAGAAGATGTATCGTAACAGTAATAAACCATGTGGTTTTAAGATCATACATTCTTCTGGAGTTTCCCATTAGGCTACTGGGAGGTGAGAGGTGATTCTATCCTTACTTGATATTGTATCTCGCCTGAAAAGAAGGACGGGTTTGATTCATGCAGGTCAAATTTATTCCCACTGTAACCTCACTGAAATCAGAGGGATTACGTGGGAAGTGCAGTGTTTTCTGCGTGAGTTTTATATTGGTTAAGTATAACCTCTTTCCTCCACTTGGGAGGATTTCTGAGATTCATTGACCTTTCAGAACAAGTTTTATGCCAAATGTTCATTTTGTCTTAGAGGTTGATTTAATTTAACATTCTCTACAACAAACAAAGCAATAGTTCAATTTGAACAAAACCTTAGGTCATCCTGCAGCGAATCATTTACAAGTGGTGAATAGAAAGCCGTGCAAGACAGAAAAGGAAATACAGCAAAATAAAAATGCCTCTGAATGCTCAAGAGAGGAACCAATTAGTAGGGCAAGTCAGCATGATAGAGATAAAAGCACGGAGGGTGATTCATCCAGTTGTTGAGCCAGTTTTATGCCAACGTAGTGCAAACAGCTCGATGGAGACATGTTAGTGTAGCTGATATCCTAAGCCAGCTTCTTCACTGAAATTTAATGATGCACCTCAGTCTTCACAAGTGTGTCTAGTTGAGACTATTTTACATACAATGTGCACCCATAAAGTTTGAATAAATTTGAGAGTTCCTTGACACAAACCTAATACAAAAGCTCTTTGGTTTTTTGATTTTAATAGAAAACCATTAATTGAACAGCACTCAATCTAGGACAATATGCTTTTCCTAAATAATATGATTTTTTTTGTAACAGCAAATAGCAAAAATTGGGTTTATGTTCATAAAAATTCATTATATTTAATATTATATTTATATTCAGCTAGTTTAAGCCCCATATTAGTTAGAAGTTACAAGCATATTAGTGGTGGAAAGGAAAAAATACTCCCTACTTATTGTAGGCGTCTTTCAAAAAAAGCTTAACAAACTCCAAAAGCTGACAGTCAGGATTGAACTTCAAAGCAATTAAAAAAGTCTAGTGTGGAAATGTGAGTTTGGATCAATTGCACCATCCCACCTCCACCCCCCAAACTCTACCCTGAAATCAGACCATAAGTTAAGCAACCATTACATAATCAATTCCTAGTATCTTCCATCATCTGAACTGAACTAATCTGACTATTTTTTAGCCCAGCTCCCATTACAGACAAGGTTTATATGATCATAGTGTGCTTGTGTGGCGCTAGGTTTGCCTTACCATTTATTTCTGAATCCATTGGCTAGTTTTAAGCCAAGTTAACCAAGGGCTGAGCTATCTGAGTTCCCACAAATTTTATGTAAACAGGAACTAAGCCAGAGAAGGGAAAGATTACAATAGCCCCTGTAAATACCCCAGCCAAAGGAAAGGCTGTATTATCAGTTTGTGCACTATTTGGCACCAGAAAAGTCTCATAGGAG
This sequence comes from Thinocorus orbignyianus, assembly GCA_013400375.1. Classification (NCBI taxonomy): domain Eukaryota; kingdom Metazoa; phylum Chordata; class Aves; order Ciconiiformes; family Thinocoridae; genus Thinocorus; species Thinocorus orbignyianus. The sequence goes on along the minus strand of VXBW01006646.1, from coordinate 560,052 downwards.
ATAGACATTTTCTGATACTTTCTATTGTGAATGGAGCTACAGGGGCATCCTACAGGATCTGTGACAGTGCCCAAATCCACACAAAACCACGGTTTGTTACTTCTGGATCACTGTTTCTTGGTGGTGTTACTGTGGGGTCTACAATGTGGATTTATTCTATGGGAAATGCTAAGTAAATTCAGCTTCCCATCTGTTTGAATATTTCTGTGCACTATAGCAAAGCAGGATTGTTCAGTTGTCTTTGGTTCTGGGAAGGAGAATGCCTGGGCAGGAAGCCTGGTGTTCTTCCTGGGAAGGAGGATGTAGGGTCTGTACCCCCACAGCAGCAACCAGTAGGCAACTGGCCCACCACATTCAGTCTGTTTGCTAGGGACAGCAGTTCCTGGCTTTTGCCTTCTGAAGGACAAAGGGTTTGCAATTTCCTTGAAGGAAGCAAGGTGTCAGAGGTCTTGTTTCTGGTTTCCCTTCCCCCTTCCAAGTGGCAGTGGAGACATTTCTCTGTCCTTTTTGCTGCTCTAGGAAATGTGTTCTGGCTGAGCTGTCTGCTTTTCTCTTTGCACAAGAAAATTTTTCTTTGTACAATACATTTTTAAAATACTAGAGAGCTTAGGGTGTGAGTTCTGGACCCAAATGTCTATCTCACTTTCGAGTGAGTAAGACCCCATTTTCTGCTTCTATAGCGTTCACACTGGCAAATGCCAGTTAGTGCCACCAGGGTCACAAACCTCACCACAAGAGCTGCTTCAGTTGCATGCACAGATCTTCGTGTCTGGTATGAAGGCCAGGTGACAGTGATTTAATGTTTATGTAATTTTTCCTCTGTTATGTGAAACTTACTAGAAAAAATTAATGACAATTCTAAACATCCCTGTAAAACACCACCACTATTGTTAAGCACTGCCAAATTTCCCCCAACCCTTCATTTTTGCTTCTTTTAAGTTCAATAAAGGACTGCAGATTCCTTCAGTACTGTCTGCAGGTGTTCAGCTCTTCTCAGTGTAGGAAAAAAGTGAAGACGTAGTTAACTATATTCCGACTAAATAAGTCCTGGGAATAAACCCCAAGTGTTAGTACCTGTCAGAAATAATCCTGCTTGGGTAATCAGTGGGGATGTTTTTTGCTGACATGCAATAAGTGAACAAATGCAGTGTGAAAGAGTTGTTATTCTGCTTACGATAGTTATAAAGTTAAATTAAATATATTTATCTTTGAAATAAACAACAATTAACAAAGGTTCTTTTAGCTAAATATCAGTTGGCCACTACAAATCTCTTGCCTGTTCATTACTTGAGAAACAGCAAGCAGATCCCATCCTTTCAAGCCTTGTTAAATCCTTCCTTCAGAGAATGTGTGTAAATACAGTTCAGTTTATATTCCGGAGGGTTTCAATAAGGATTTTTCAAGGTGCATATTAGTTCTCTCCTCTCAGTGATGAGGATTCAAGAGTACAACCACTAATTTAAAAATGTACCAACTGCTTACAGCCAACACTAAGAGGTTAAAATAATAAGGATTTTATTTTCCTCTTCTCGGTTTTGTGGCACAATTTTTCAGGGAGTTCACACAAAATGTCATAAGGAATTTTGCTCTTGGGAAAAAAAGGGAACAGAAATGAAAAACAGTCTTGTAATTGACTAACAGTTCCATTTGAGCATTAGTGTTAGAATGGAGTCTAGAGGCTGAGATCTGAGCTGTTGCTGGATGTTAAATAAGAAATATGTTTTTGATTTGTTTTTCCTCTTAGCTAGAGTGATGGAGAGACATAATGCAGTAAGTGTGTTCTGTTGTACCATCCATTACCTCAATGGGGAGGGAGAAAATGGGTTTTTGCTGTCAGCTTCTCATCCTGTTACAGATTTGAGTTTTACTCCAACATTACTTCCAGTCTAATTGCATTTGACCCGGCACTCTTGCTGTGCTAGTGTCAGTCAGCATAACTGGAGGCCTATGTAACAGCTAGTATTTATAGAGTAAATATAATTGCTTGCTAAACTCCAGAAGCATCAGCTTTATGAATTTCTTCATTTTCATTAAAATACAAGGTTCTTTCCACTTGCCTATGAAGGCAATGCATACAAGGTATTTATGCACGCTCAGTGGAAGCTGTTTGCACGGAAAAATGAGGCTTGGGACATAAAAAGCTTGCCCTACTTAGTGTGAGTTTAAATTAAAAATATTGGCTTGTGGTCAGGTGTAAAAACTCATGCATATTTTTTATAGCAACATATTGATAAATACAAATTACTTGATGCCTGCATGTTTACATCTTAAAATTGCGGAGCTGTTTACATGCTTGCACAGCTTAGAAGATGTTCTTTTAATTCCCCGCTTGCTTCAATGGGGATAAGTGCAGTTCTCGACACGTAAAGCTTTGTGTTTCTGCCACTACAAAGCAAAGTATCTAGATCTCTTTCTTTGCCTCGGCAGTTTTTCTTCAATTTAAGAGGGCATTTGGCATTTCAGAATGAAAAACAGCAAGTCACTCTTCTCTGATATTCTATTAACAGCAGCAATCCGACATAGGCTAGACCTGCAATAGTTTGGGACAGGGTTTGTACAGGCAGCGTATAGAATATGCTCCAGTATTAGCATGTTCTGTACACAACAAAGTGAGCATTTGAGTTGTGATGCTGGGAGCAACTTGCAGTATTAGTCCTTTCAGGTTCAGTGCTGCAGAGATGCAAATGCGTGTTTAAGGATGATCAGCAACCTCAGTTGGGGGTTATTTTTTCACCCAAGAGAGGTGAAAACATAGAACATTTTGCAGTAGCAAGGTTTGCATTATGCATACCCATTACTCTCTCAAGCTGAGGAAAGACAGCATGCAGGTTACAGTACAAGGATGACCTCAGTTCTGTCTTTCCAGTCATTTTTATGTAGTAAATCAAAGCAAGCTATCTTCAATATGCAAACTGTTTCATTTTCACAACACAACCTTCCTCTTCCCCTTTGAAACCGCAGCACAGCAGAAAGCTCTAAACCAGCAGGACATCCACACCTATGTGTGGATTCAGATCTATGTGTGGATTCTGAACTTTCATGTCTCTTTTCAGTGAAAATAATTCAAAAAAGGTAACAATCTGTATGATTTTACTATTCAGGATTCTACTTCATAAAATAAAAAATTATCCAGTGCAAAATCCACCTACTAGGATCCCCTCTTCATACAGCCCTTTTAATTTCCTGTGATTCACATTTCCTCGGATTCCCCATCTTTCCCTTAAAAACAAATCCTATTTTATATATTTTAAACTTTAGGATAAGATAATCCCTAATAGTATCCCTCCTTTGCCTGTATGCTCAGATGGAAGTTATTAATTATTAAAGAATCAATTATTTCTAGGTTTCTGGTAGGTCATGCCTTTTTTTGTGTTTGAGTTTATACTATTTGTTTCTGGTAAAGACTCTATTTTTGTCCTGGTGTAACTCTGGACGTATCATGAGCACACAGCAATACACACAGGGCTGTGTGAGCCTGAACCTCAAAGCGGGTGCTAGGTGAACACAGCTGTGTTATCTCCAGTTATATGGCAAAGTGGCTGAGGGGTCCCATATTTTTTCTCTGAAATCCTAGACAGAAAATGGCTGTGTGCAATGCAAAACATGTGCCCTGTAAGCATGCTTAAGTTCTGGATTCATCAGACTTTCAGCACATGAGCAGGTGAGTTTTCCAGCTCATGTACATTGAATCCAGCAAATCCAGCCCTGCAGCGTATGGATAGCAGAATGGGCAGTCTCAGAGGATTGATTTTCGCATGGAGATGTGTGATATGCATTGGGGCTCACTGTGTGTGAGTCCATTTTTCTGCACATCAAGCAGTCGGGTCAGATCTGCTGCCAGACTCTGCAATCCCTTCCAAATGCCGGCAGCAAGCTCAGAGAGAGTGTCTCTTGCCCTGCAGTTGGCACAGTAAGTGTGCTCCAGGCTTCAGCATTCTGCTGCTTCTGCAAGTGTATCCTCAAAGGCAAATGCGTACCCCTTCCCTCCAGGTCTGGATGGCTCTGTCTCATGCAAGTCATACTCTACATGGGAGGCACAGAGGAATCTGGTTTCAGCCAACCCCTCCAGTATATTTTGGCACCCAGAGGCATGAAGAATCCCTTGAGCACCCTGAAGTGGGGTATGAAGTAGGGGTCCAACATGGAGCCCTGGCCACATGCTTCTCCTGCATGGCAGCATCTGTGTGGGACTCTGCAGCTTCCTCAGGTTCCCCAGGACTCCCAGCTACGGTGTTTAGCATAGGATGGCTTCTAAGGCTTTGCTCCTGATTTTATGAACACAATTCTTCCCCCAGTGAAAAGAGTACAATGCCAGATGAATATCAAGGTTTTGCTCTTCACCTCCTAAAACATCTATGAATGTTACGAAGGCTTGTAGAGCTATATTTTTAATGTGCATCACATCTGTATATCTCCAGAATGATCCATATGTATGAACAACAGCTGGAACACCTCATTCTGTATGGCTGCCAAAACTCTTTATGTACATCACATTAGTCAACACAGGAGGAATTGGTTATTTTTATAAGGAAAATGCCACCAAATCCTTTTTCAAATATTTAAAATACTTTTGGCAAATCACGTTTTTATAATCCTTATACAGCTGTTTCATACTGAAACAAAACATAATACTGTACATCATGGACGTCCCAGAACCTCGCCTCTGATTTTATTAGCTCCTTTGCACAGACAGATGAGGCTTAGCACAGAAAAAGCAAATAGTTGTGATAGAAACCCACATTTCTGTATGCAGTCAGCTTGTTACGCACCACATTGGGAATATTAGCACCTTTAAAGTGTGTGCAGCTAAAGCGGTGTGGGACCATAATACAAGGGCATAGTGTGCAGGCACCCATAAGGTAAGGTGAAAGGAGAAGTGGAAAAATGCATGATCTTTTATGGAACTACTGGTGGCTGCTTTCTTTCCTGGTACCGATCGGCCAGTGGTGAGGGACGGAGGAGGTTGCAGGTGTCTGACCACCCCTGTACTTCTGCTGTAAAAGCACCTGTGAGATGTCATCTGCGGGGTTGGTGTGATTGAATGTAGGAATGGCCAAACCTGATTAGAGAAGACCATCCTTTTCATTTTGCTCAAGTGAAACATGGGCCACCAGCAGGACTTCAAAGGCTGACACTTCTTCCTGCCCTAACAGCCCAGACACCAGCGATCACTCTGGTGCAGCCTACCTTCTTCTAATTTAATTATTTTCCTCTTCTTTTTTAATGTGTCTTGTCCCAGTGGACCAAATCCCATTGTTTTATGCTGTTCCAGAATATTTGTGAATACAGTGGGTAGATTTACTCTAGGCTTACGCCAGTAGGGCTGGTAGCAGGATCTGGCAGGTTTTCTTTGTGAGCACCCTGAACACTTCCTTTCTCTGCCCTCCCAGCTGGGTAGCTTCAGAGCCTGGCAAATGAGAAGCACTATTTTTAATGTCTTATTCAAACAGCAATGTAGCAGAAGTGGCAAATAATAGTTGCTTTCAATGCAGGAAATCAGACACAGTGCCACTGTTCTCATTTTGTAAAGTATATTAAAAAATCTCTTCATGTTGATTGTAATAATTATTTGTGCTACTCCAGCCTATAGGCTTTTCATTTAAAAGTTTACTGTTAATCAATTCTGTATTTAGAGCAATTTTTTTTGTGTGTGTGTCTGCATGTGTCTTTGAATTTTAATATGCTAAAGAACGTACTCAGTAGGGTGTAAAAGGTGATTTGGAAAATAAGTTTTAAAGTACTTCAATAAAATAGCTTATATAGACATTATTAATAAGGCTATAAAATGAAGCACTAAAATGTTAATTTGCATGGATATCCTTGAAACAGAACAAACACATTTATTCTTTTCTGAAATTGGGCCCAAAATAGAGAATTTTCCTTTAAATGGCAAAAGGTGTACATTAATACTAAGGCTACCATGCCAGTCAAATTCCAGTCCCTGCTCTGAGATAGAAAGACATTGCTTGCTACAAAGGTATCAGAAAATAGCTTTTTAGTAGGGGAAATGACATACCTTATTCTCAGCTTTGTTCCAAGAAATGGGATTTGGGCTGATTTTGAAAAAGCACTCAAAAATATAATCAGCCAGAGGAAAGCACTTTGCGTGAGAACGTGGAAATTTGGCAGAGAAACAAGCAAGTAGAAGCACTGTTATACTGAAGTGTTAGACAACGTTTAATAATAGGATGTTTCAAATACCATATAAACAAAAAGTAAGGATACAATTAGTTAAATGCATTTCAAATAAAAGAAAATAAAATTATCAACCTGTCTCTGAGATAGAAGGTGTAACGTGTAGGGAGGTCTTTCGCATTCAATCTCTAAGCACTGGTGTGCTCCATGATGCCCAAACTGTTGGAAGAGAAAGCAAACTCAGAGATGGACTGGGAACAGGGTTAGGAGGGATCCTAAAGTCTTACTGAACAGAGCATATCCAGCTAAACTAAAAAGCTCTTACTTTCCTGCTACAGAGGGGAAACAGACACAAATTGCTGGCTGAAGCCTCTAGAAATCAGAGCTTGATATTCAGCGCAGTTGCTGTCACAGGAGATCTGTGTGGAGAAATACCACTTTCTGCCCTGGGATAAAACTGCTTCTGCAAGTCAGATCAGGAGGTTTTGCATTAATCCTTTCTTTTTGCAAATTACAAAAGCACTATGAAGAGTGTGTGTTTGCATTGCTCGCAACTGTCACACGCTGGGCCAAGCACATGGGGTCTGTGGAAACCTGCTGAGAAAATCCTGAAGAAAGCCTGCTGCCCTAACGATAGCAGAACTTGTGCCAGGTAGAGCTGCTCCAAAGAACGGAGAAGTTGTGTGCCTACCTCACATTCCCGCTGTGCTGGCTGGCTCCTTTTTATATTTAAGGATGGTGAGATGAAGAAGTAGATTTAGACCCATTCAGGATCTCCAGGAAGAAAAAATTCCACAGCGATCTCTTCCCAGAGCTGCTTATATCCCTAGGCAGTCTCTTAAGAGGCAAACAAACCCAGGAGCTCCCAGGCCAGCCTAAGAGGATGTTAATTATGGTTGCTATAAATACAGTGCAGCTTTGGATTAGTTAGTGTTTTTGTTCTTTTCATCTTTATCTCAGAGAACAAGAGGCTGAGGAAGTGCATACCCTGTCCCTGACCTGCAGTGTCCCGGACATCTCACCAGAGGAAGAGTCTCCATGTGAAGCAGAGAGAGGTCTGAGGGGACAGCTGCGGGGACGGCTTGCAGAGCCAGAAACGCCCTTTGCCCACATAGGAGCAGAAAGTTGTGAAACCACTCTTTTAGCAAACTGTGTTTTGTCACAGAGATTAGGACATGAGGCATCCCCATTTCACTATCTGCTATTTGATGCCAAGTATTCAACCAAGACCTTATCTTTTCTGGTGAAAGACAATCCTAAAGAAAAATGCATAGGTATTTCCTTTTATAATGGTGCCTGTAATTTTTGACAAAAAGGTACAGCTCCCTACTAAAGGTCTCTTCATGTTTGGTATTTTTTTTTCTTTTTTCTCGAGGTTGAAATTATTATTCAGCTACAGAAAATAAAGGTTTGGCGTCCCTTCTCATAAAAATTCCACCCACTTTAATAGGAAAAGAGAAACGTTTATTCTTCCTGTTTCTGGTCCCCATCCAGACATTCACAATCTTGTAATGTGTTTATCCTGGAAAACAGGGAAATATATGTATTTTCCCCGTAATGTAGATGGAGAATTAAGGCAGAAGTGCACTAAACATCACACGCTGAGCAGAGTCCAGCTCAGCGACCCCAGGATCGACACTGCAGTTAATGAACCAGTAATGAACAGTAGCTGTGCTCAAGCTGCTGCAGATCATTGAGGGAGCGATGCTCTGACAGTCAAACACGCATGCTGGGAATGTCTGTGTAGATCTAGAGCTCCTGCTCTCACCATCACCCCATCTGTGATACCCAAACTGGCTCATCTTGGGGGGTCTCTCACCTGGATAACAGGTCCGGGTGACATGTGGCTACAAAATGCTTTTGATACTATGCACAGCGTATTCCTGACTGTAAATCCAACACAGACTGTGGGATGTTCCTGGTCAGCCCTGGAGGATGAAGGAGAGAGTTGTGCAGGAAATGAATTCATTCCCTCTTTTCTTCCCTGGCTCCCTTCTGTCTTCCCAGGCGAGCAGGGCTGGGCTGCACACGCTTGAATCTACCTCCTCTCTTCTTTCCCATATGAGAACATTGCGGTCCTCTGCTTACCTGTCCCCTGCTTCTCCCAGCAAGCAAGCCAAAGGGTATGGTTGAAAGTGTCAGTACCTACCATAGGGATGTTTGAGGAGGGCTGCTCCATTCGTGGTGGGAAACATGGAGAAGTAGGTGACTGCCAAGGCAGGGGAAGGGGGATGCAGAGACAGATGGCTGTGTGCACAGGGAGCATTGCCTGTGTGGGGAATGGTGGGTGGGAGGTTGCACAACTCAGATCTGCTCCCCCTCAAACAGTCCAGGCTAGATTACTCCTGTGGGCACTTACACCATGATAATAATCTCCTTCCCTGTATGATTGTGCCAGTACAGGATGGCCACACAACAACTGACCTCCCGACTGGCTGTATCTCTTTTTTCTACCCTTTGGTTTTGATTTGGGATTTTTCTGGATGCAGCACTCCTCTCTGATTATTCTGGAAGCACTTGAGGGATTTGTAACAGTATTAATGGTTTGTCTGGGAAAATTCTGTTTAACAAAAAATATTGAGGTTTTGAAACTGATTTTCATTCTGTGTTGGAATAGAATCAAAGTATTCCAAAAAATGTTTTGGAAACTGGCCAAATGAATCCATTAGGGACCCACTAAGAGGTAGGAGGTCCTTGTTTGGAGCTGAGCGCAACAGGGTTATGGGTCTGGGTCTCTTCTCCCCTAAAAGTGGGCCCTAGGCAGGGAGTATTCAGAGGTGCTGCTCCTTTGTTCTGATTCAGACTAGAAATTCCATCCTGGCCCTCATTATGGAAAACCAATATATTTTCATTAGAAAAATTTCATTGCAATGTATTTGTATTTTCTTTTGAAAATTTCAGGTCAACCTGAAATTGAGGCCATGCCACAGAAACTAAATACACAGGTTCTCAGCATTCATTTCACTTTTCTTCTAAGTATGTATTAGGCTACATCACTTAACTTGGTGTTTATTTTTTTACTTTTAAAATGTGCCATTTACAAAATAACGATATAAATCAAAAACACAGCAGCTGAACTTCTGTGGGAAATGGCCTGGCTCGCCTCTCAACCACTGCTTGCCAGCTTCACTTCAGAAAATCATCTGACCCTGAAGCTGCCTTTAGAAATGCGCTGAAGGGATTCCAAGGCATGTACAAGATTAATAAAATCATTTCAGGAGCAATAACAACACAGTTCTCCACCTCAGGACCCAGATGGGCTGGAGGGATAAGCCAACAGCAATCTTGTGAAATTCAAGGAGGATCAGTGCGAACTTCTGGATCTCTGAGGGTCTAACCTTGCAAGGGTGTGGGCTAGGGGTAGCCAGGCTGGGGAACAGCCCCGCAGGAGGTGCTGGCACCCTTGAATACCACAATCCATGTGGGATCCAGCAGCGACCAGGCAGCAGGGGCACAGTCCATCCATCTAGCGATAAGATTATCCTCCTTTGCTCTACATTCATGAGACCTGAGGATATAGTGCCCTGTTTTGGGCCTTCATCAATACAGAACATGATATAACAAAATGGTATGAGTTCAGCTGGGGGCTTCAATCTGGTCCAGGCTGGGGCTGTTGCTGTGTGCGGACAGGCTGAGGGACAGGGCTCATCCTGGGGGAGAGATGGCTCCAGGGAAGCTGGCAGCAGCCTCTGGTAGCTGCATGGAGGCAGCTGACAAGAAGGAGCCAAATTCCTTACAGCAATGAAACAAGAGCTCTGATTTTACTGTTATGTAGCCCATTCTACAACAATTTATTTAATTTTTTTGGTCATTTCTGATAAAACTGTGCACTAATTATTGTGTGATTTGTCAGAGATTCACTTTGATAGTCCTAGAAAGAAAAGGCCGCTTTATGTGGATGGAAGGACAGGACATTTCACCTCACCCTGATGAAGGAAAGAGCACTGCTTGGGGAACAGCAGGAGACATGATTCCTAATCTAGACCTCTGGCTTTTGACACTGCCTCAGAGTGAAGAACATGCATCTATACTGCACTTTTAGATGGGGAAAGTTTTGCTGACACATACACCCCACTGGAGGTCTAGAGGAAATACCCACTGCCAGTGTTTTGTTTATTACTGCATTGAAATTTCACACACTCACACCTCCCCACCCACAACAACTACAGTCTGTCTCCTAATAACACAGTCTAGCCCTGGAGATGGAACACATCTATAAGGTCATCTCATCCATCTCTCTTCTAATTCAGAACTGTGTCCTATAATGAGTAATTTCAAATGTCAGTAAAGTCTGAACAGACTCCTTTTTCCAATTTCTTGAACTACTGGTCCCCAATAGATGTCACTGTTTAGTAAATGTCACATGGAGAAAACTACTTTAGGAAATATCACTGTTAGAGACATTTTATGTTGCACTATCTTATGTCTTGAACTGGTAAGAAAAAATAAAGGACATATACTCATTTCAGGGTGATAGTCTGTTTTGTTTTGTTTTTGCTTGTTGTGCACATAACAGATATGTATAACTATGTATCCTATTCTTCATGTAATAAAATAAATTTGGACTCAATTTCTCAATCTTTGATTGGATCAATCTCTTTGCAAATGAATCCACTGTAAGTGAATTTACAGCATGAGTCTTTTCTCCCATTCAGTGGAAACTGGTCTTATTTCACTATCAATTATGTATGACAATCTAATACAGGCCTGATACATACATGCAGGTGGGAGACCACTTTGCCCGTTAGGGGGCATTAATGACATTTATTCCTCATTTCACAGAAGGCCTTTGTCATAATTTCACCTCTAATCCTATTTTCCGTGTCTAACAGGAAATATATTAATACTTGCTTCTTAAAGAAATGTTGCAGCTTCTCCTTGACGTTGCCCCAGGCTTATCTTCAGCCGTGTGTGGTTGGAGATGAGAACATGCTCAGCATTTGGAAGAGAGGAACTGGGGAGTTGCAGCGAGAAGTGTTTCCATCTGAGGAGAAACCAGGCTGCAAGACTGCTGCAAATTTCAGCCCTCCAGGGTAGTGGGACTTGTTGAACCGGGGTTTTGCTTCAGCCCTGGAAAAATGACAGGAATCCTTTGTGCAAATTAGGTGCAGATGTAGGGCTGCACATCACCCGCATTCTTAGTTGCTTGTACGTGAGATTTCATTCGCGGACTATAACCAATTTTCAAATTGCACCCTGTTTCTTCTTCAGTTACAGAGTTGGTGGCAGCTGTGGCTGAATCCCACTTGCTCCCCGGTTGGCGGAGGGGCACCCTGTTTGGGAAAGAAGGTATTTGGTTGCCTTGCTGTATCCCCGCAGAAGGGAGGGAAGGAGGGAGAGAGGAGCAAGCACAGGAGCAGGGAATGGAGCAGAACTCACCCACTTGTGTGGGTGCATGTTGTGCCTTCGTGATGGGTGTCCTTCCTTGCTACCCCAGGGCCAGTGTACAAGGGGATTCCCACACATGCACGCTGAGCTGGGCAGAGAGCCGTCACGACCATGGCCATATGCCCTCCCTAACTGTGCCCGGACCTAAACTCTACACCATGACACATCCATCATGTGCTCTCCTGTGTACTGTGTCGTTGCCTGTGCTGCTCTGTAAAGCTAGAAGATGAGGCAAAACCAGGTTTCCTTAAGGCTAGCTGTTTTGTAGCTGCATTCTGTATATGCTTTTGTACACACGGAGTGTGGAGAATATGGGGGAAGGTGCTGCTATCTACCAGCGAAGCATTCCACTTATCCCGTGGAGGGCTGGGCAGTTCCAGTTTATCTTATATTCAGTATATTTTTGTTGTCTGCAATGGACAGAGAGGAGCCCTGAGGGAATTAATAAAGCTCAAGCCAAGAAGTTTTAACTTAGACATGCATAAGGAATAAATTAATTTTTAATACATTTTTTAAGAAGCACTTTTTTGGCTCCAAACCATCATTCCTGGTATGTTTATAAAGGCACCCGTAGCATGCTCCAGTTAGGAGTCTGTCAGTATTTCCACTGTAAACCCTCTTTTCAGAGGTTTATATTATAATTCCAATATAAAATTCAATCCAGGCAAGAAAAAACTGGCATCAGTCTTGGCCTGTGAGTGACGTTTTCTTTAGTGTGTGTTTTGTTTTGTTTTTTTTTAAATCTAGTTTTTCTCTTATCAACATTTGATTAATGTTAATTAATAAGAATGTTTTCATCTTTAATCATTGGTAAACTAAAAATTGTATCCTGACAAGGTACTTGGGGTACAAATGAACTTTTGGGTGTTTTTCACACTTGCATAGCTTAAAAACATTTCTAAAGATCTAGTTTGAATTTTGTAAGCCACGAACTAATTTTCTGCAATACCCTGCTATAGCATTTAGGGTATTCCCAAGTGGGAATTGTAATGACCAGGTCCCTCAGAAGCTTTCTAATTGTCCCTCCCAGAGGTGCTACTGGGCATTTTGCAGTTAGGATTCCCTGCTCTGCCATGCTGCTACTGCAGTCCCACTGGCAGGTGATGTATGGTGAAAGCTCACTGGGTGAAGTACAGCTCACCAACAGAAAGCATGCGTAATTGGCATCACTGAGACAGGGAGAGACCATCGCATACACCAACGCTCCCCTTGTACATTTTTTTACCTCACTTAAACATGCACACCAAAACCTCCACAGGAAGTGAAGGGCTAGAAATTACGTTCACCTATTTTGTAAAAAAATTACTATTAGTTTTAAATAACAGGCTTTATAGTTCAATATCTACTCATGAAAGCAAAGAAATCCAGTGTTAGTCTAATGATCTAGTTTCACTCTTATGGGTTTCTTTGTGCCTATAGGCTTTATAAAAGTCTCTCAGCACTGGGTAACGTTATATACCATATGCGTTGCCTGCAGTACCTCAGCACAACGAGGCAGATTAAGGACATGGGTTCTGCCTACCCTTTGAAGATTTATATCAGACCTTTTAACCTCCTGTGAAAACAGTTTGGTGATTTAATTCTTTTTATGATACTCAACAACAGCTTTTATACTTCCACAACACTGTGTAGCTCTTATGCTGTAAACAGTCATAAATTCAGCCAGACTTCTCCATATTGGAGCAAGGCATGACAGAACAGAATGGGGTTCAAGGCTTTTTGAACTTTCTGTTCTGCCAATCGGGGTTCACAAAACTTGTTGAGTTCGTAAACTTTCCCCTCCTCTCTAATCCTCTTTTCACCCCAATTTAAACAAACAAGTGTGCTTGGAGATTTTTTTTGTGCTTTACATCATGATTAGGAGAACATGCTTGAAATTCAAGACTGACGCATATGGAGACCATATACAGTGCAGTATCTCTGTGGTCTACTAGTCCTTCGCCTCCCTCACCAGGCTGTAAGCTGTGCATGTTAGGAGTTTCAAGACGGCCTAGGAGGTGTCTGTAATACAATATTCAGCTTTCCAGCTTTTATTCACCAAAGAAAGTCTACCTAGATGCGTTTTGGGCCCCCTATTGTCATTTCCGCATGCCTTATAACTATGAATGGGTGCACTACACACTGCATTACTGAGAAGTACTTTTATGGTCGTGGAGTTGAATCAGAGAGAGATTAAATGACTTGGTGAAAGTCACACAGGGAATTTGTGACACAGCCAAGAATTTCCTGAAAGTCAACCTCCTGCTTTTAATCATTGTTTTTCTAGTTCTTCTCTGGTAGCATTCAAAGTTGAGGTGAAGCCTGTATTGACTATTCATATCTGTATATACATATACTCATTAAGAGAAGCTTTGCAGACCTTTCTCTAAAGAGCATCTCTAAGTAGGGAAAGGAGACAAAGGGCAGGAGAAAGGATTCATTAGCTGCACCCCACGCACGTGTCAGAAACTGAAACACAGAGCCAGCAATGCTGTTTGCTCCAGGCCACACAGGAAGTTTGCAGCAAAGACAAGGAATTTAATCTACATCCCCCAAATCCCAGTCCAGCACTTTCAACATCTTCCCTAACCAGTTCATATTTCATATGATACGCAGTCTACACTGTATGGCCCTGGAAATTGTATTTTTTTTTTACCCTCTCTTCCTCTCTGAAATAATATAATCCAGGAACACTTACAGTGAACTTTTGAACCTTTCATGTCTAAGTAGGTTCGAAATTAAGCAAACTGTGTTTCCATGTTGTTAATTGGAATCACTCTGCCTGGATCTTCTAGCAGCCTCCGCATGGTTAACTTCAAACTCCTGTGTCAGCCCGAAAAGAAAAATAATAATAAGCAGGTCCCATTAAATGTGTTAAACATTTTAACTGTACAAAATCAGGAGTGAGGTAGATCTTCTGAAAACTGAATCAGGAGAAAGGCAGGCATCTGTGTGTATACTTCCTCCTGCCTGGGTTGAAGGTCATTATTTCGAACTAATAGCTGACCCTTTTGGCCTCTGGAAGGCCATTATGCTTAATGGCCTGAGCTAATTTGCTGTGCTACAGGGTTGGCTGATCTTTATTTTAATCTCCTTCACCCTTCTCCTGTTCTTATGGGGAAAGCAACTGCTCTGATATAATCCAGTTGGCACCAAATTGCCTAGGGGAGGGAGCAGATGAGCTGCTATGAGACAGGACTATACAGTAATTTACTGAGGCTTGACTGTCCTGGCAAAAAAAAAAAAGAAAAAGGAAGGAAAGGCATATGCGTACACATGCACACCCATACGTGTGCACACAGTGTAAGAGAGCAAGAGAGTGATGCTAGAGTAAGGGAATAAGGAATAATGTAAAAAAGAGGAACACTTTCACAAGCAAATACACATTTCTAACCCAATTTTCCTTCCTTAGCGCCACTTTGAAATAATAACACCCAAATTATTTGCTGCCAGGAAACAGAAATAACTTCACTAGTACTCTATCTCACAAAATCAAGTACCTATTTGAAAAGTAGAATCCTTTTGCCAGCCACATGTGCCCGTATCTCTTCCAGCATTACTGATGAGGTTGTCGTGAGTGACTGGCTTAAAAATCAGCTAAAATAGAAAGGAAATACACAAAGAGCATCAGCTGCTAGAGACTTATTCTCAGAGGTAAGGCAAGGTCTCATGGGGTGATGCTCTGGCAGCCTTTGTCCAGATAGAGGGATTTTGTCTCCTTGAAACCTTTCTTCATATCCTCAGCTCAGGGACGAGGGAGCAAGCTCTGGTCTGGGGAGGAGCAGCGTTGCTTAGGTGGGGTAAGGGGCTCCACTGCCAGTGGGGCTAGAGGTGTGGGGGTACTGGGCAAAGAGGGAGGCAGGTTTTTATCCCCTCTCCATCCTCAGCATTTTTCCCCTGCTCCAAACATCAGTGTATCAGAGAGCCTCACTTTCTGTCTTAGCTGACATCACTTTGCCTTTGCTCCTTCCTTCTCTGATCCCCGTCTGCTGCACACGTCCTGTGCCCTCAGCAAGGGGGGAGGAGGAGACACAATGGGAAAGTGTCAAGTCAGCAGCACACTGAAGATTTTACAGTATGTGAGAGCTCACATGTCGAGGAGCAAAGCTGCTTTACATATGTGTGTTTTTGTATCTGCAGTCACACATGCATGAAATACCCCAGCAATGTGCACAGCATGACCAAGTACTGCAAATCACTGGTCCTCATTCCTCCCTTTTCCAACTGATTTTCCACGGTCTGCTGCTCTTGCTGATATCTTGTCTAATGTGCTGTGGCTGGCTGCTCAGGGAGGCTTGGACACTCTGTTTCCTATCTGTGCTATGCAGAAAACTATGGAAGTAACAGGGTCTTGGAGCTGTGTGTCTGTGGTTTTCCCTACCCGTGGCCATTGTGGCTGGCAGCGAGCAGTGCTTCTCTCTGGGGCTTCAGTCCTTTCTGCACTGGAATGTTTCCGGATGTGGGTGGTGAAAGTCTTGAACATCCCCGACCCCCTCTCTGAGGCTAGGTCCTACCAGACAGTCCAGACCTGCCAGAAAAGTCAATGGAAATGAAATATGCATCTCCACAGTTCACTCCTGAGTACGGGGCTATGCCTGTTAATGGCATCTGGACTGTCGTGACTAAATTACCTACAACAGCAACCTTGATGCTCAGGAGTGGGATGGAGAGCTATCTCCTGGTACGTTCAGGTCTCTGAATTTTTAAATACACCAGGATTATGCTCTTGTACTTAATTAAAAACTTAAAGGGCCATGCAGGTGAACTTCTATTATGTTTCTGACCCCCACTCAACCCCCGTGGTCCCTCAAACTTACTGCCATGGATGTCCAGAGTGACAGCTGCACAGGGGAAGGACTGCTGGTCCAGTGGTCTTGGGGCATCACATGCCTCCACCACACGAGGAGTATCCCCATGGGGTAACCGGGGCTGGTAGTCCAGGTTCAGCTGTGTGGACCTCAGTCCCCTAGGCGATTTCCCTGTGCATGGGAAATCCTTTGTTGCCCTTGAAGGAGAGCTTCCCACTGGTTTTGGGCTATCAGAAGAACCCAGGCCCCAGGATCTTGATTGTTCAGCAGAGGGTGTGCACCTCAGAGATATTAAATACACCTCTAATCTTTCTGTCTAGATCTGCCTGAAAATGTACCATATTGCCCTCTACATTTTAACCAATCAAATGGAAAACTAATTTTAAAAGCAATTTCTTGCAGTAAATTGGTCAAGAGAAAACAATTGAAAATCAGGAACTAAAAATTATCTGTCTGAAACAGCATACATCTCTCATGTTTTTGCCATGTGTGCTGCAGGGTTATCATGGTTTTCTCTTCACTCTTTTTTAACCTCTTTGTGAGACCTTTCGGGTTCAGTTTTGGGTTATAATGTTCCCACACAAGCTTGCCCATGGCAAAGTGAGTACCCTAGTAAAATAAAAGGCCTCCTGCAGGTGGTGCTACAAGGCTGCAAGTATTTTTAATTAGACTAGGCACAAAAATGCCTCCATTATAATTTTCCCTCACATTACAAGAAATGAAAACCTCAGTGTGAGAGTAGCTCATTACTGGCAGCAAAATTCAATCTAGCTTCAAATGAAGAGGTACAGGTAAAACATCTTGGAAACTTGGACCTAACTGACTCTCTCAGTAACACAACTCCCCTTTCTCAACACAGCTAGCAGTCAGTTATAGATTAAGAAAAACATTTCTTCTCCCCCGGTAAATTATGAAGAAAATTGTGACCTTATTATCCATTGCCCGATGACTTGTGCAGTCAAAAGTTATAGTGAGAAATAAGGGCAAAGTAGCTCTAAGATATCATGTATCAGATAGGTTAGTGTCTTACACCTAACAGCAGGAGTATTAATATCCAAGTAACAGAGAAGGGAGAGGAATATTTTTTATATAAATATATATATATGTACGTCTGCTAATGAAAAAAACTTCATAGTTTACGAACCTCTGATTTAAAACAGGCTGACAAAACAACTTGGTTTAGCCAGCCTAACCCAGTCAGTCACCTCTGTTCAGGCATAGCTAGGACTTGTTTCTCTGCATTTAAATTGCATCAAATGGCCCAACAAAATGAAGGAAACAAAGTTAACCTCCAGTGCAAAATACTGACTTTTAACACCTTCATCACTTAAATGGGCTTTAAAAGATTGTTATTCTGCAGGTTTTCCTGCCTTTGAAAGTGGAGGGTTTTGCTTCCTTCTTACCTGCTGACATTTTTATTTCTCCTTGACTTCTCTTTTTTCTATTTATTGATTTACTTGTTATTGTGAAAGGAATAAGGATATAAATGGAAAATATAAAAGACCAAAACCTTTGGAAAAAAAGGCAAAACAATGACCTTTCCTGGTTAAACATGAGACGATTTGTTTTCAATAACCCTTTACTATTGCTTCAGCTTTCAGTTTTCATTTTTTTCCTGAAATGTATTCATGAGACTTTATTTTTCTTTTTCCATGAAAATATGTTTTAAATGTGTCTATTCACTAGTCACAAAATATTGCAATACAGGTTGTCTTTCAATTAAGGTAACCTGGCTTGGCATCCTGTGAACTTCCCCCACTTGCACTTGCTTAGGGAAAGAAACAATTAAGCCATCAACACAAATGCATCTAGGGCTGTCAGATCAGAAAATAAATGAAGCCTGAATGGTGATGTGGTAGCAACACTTCCATAAGAAGCAGCTTCAATTAAATTAAAAATGCAATAACAATGATTAAAATGTATGAGATATGGCTCTCAGCTAAGCTTGAATCTTATGCTTTGATTTGATATTGTATTTTTTCCCTTCCTTATGTACAGTACCTGAAATTTCCCAGGGAATTTACAGGGAGAGGCATAGATTTGAAAACACTAATATCCTGATCTTCAGTGGTATTTCAAGGAAAGTCAGAGCAGGTACAGTATTCATTTATTCTTCATTCTCTCATTCTCAGAGAGACACAATGTGACTTAGTTAGCAGGGCTAGTAGCTGTTTGACAACAAATTGTTTTTTATAGTTAGAGAAGAGGTTGCCGCTTGTAAATGGAAAGCCTCTTAGTACTTAACAGTTGAACTGATACGATATTGTGTAATATGCATCCATTTCCTCCCGATGTGCTATTGCGATCAAGTAGACACTCCTTATTTAATCTAATATTACAAGTGGCACAACAGATTTATTTATTTATTTATTCATGAGGTGAAACTTGGTATGTAGATATGATTTAAAACATAGAAAACAATCCCTGTCACAAATCAACCACTTTTTCTTGGAAAATCAGATGCACAAAGGGAACCAAGACATTTTCTGCGGTTTCTTAGAAAAGGTTCTGTCTTCAGCTGAAGTTCATAATGAAAATAAATGAGAACAGAAAGATTCAATGCCTGTGTATGCACACCTTTCCCTGTCTCAGGAAGAAAGCTTTGCCTCAGAGGGTTAACAATTCACATTTTTGGAGACACTAACCTTGAGGCCTATTCATATGGATGTTATTTATGGTCTTCTTGAAACACATCAGTGTGTCCTTGAGGGTATAGGAATGACATTGGCTGGGATTTAGCACCCTGGGGCTTTCTGCAGCTAGCAACAGATCCCCCTGGAGGATCTTTCCATATATTTTATGACTCTTTGCCTTTCTTCATATGAGGCCCAGAGCTCTGTGTGGGTTAGACCACAGAGACAAGATCAGAGGGGTTTTGGTTTGCAAAGCCCAAGGGGTTTAGGTGGTACCTTGTGTTTAGTTGCTCAGTGCTGCAGAGATTGATTTATAGGCACAGGCAGCAGCAGAGATTTAGGCACACAGGGGACTCCACCAATAGGGACATAGAGACTAAGGGCTCACTGACAGAGGGAGTTTGGATAAAGCCAATGTTAAGTTCAGACACCTCATGTGGCACTGAGGCCACAATTAGAGGAAATCATTTTTTTGTGGATTTATTTTTCTGTGGTATATACAATCCCCCTGCATAGTTATTTTTATCACTGCCATGGACACATCACCACAGAGCTGGTGTGAAGACCAGCCAGCTACTGGTTTTAAAGCACTCAATATTTTATTAGTAGTATTATTACTACTGCTTTGTAGAAATATAATGTTATTCTATAATAAAATCTCTGCTTTTGAATTTCTTAATGTAATAGAATTATGGAGTAAAATTTCTGTTGTTGGAAAATAAACTATTTGATCTTTACCTGTGAAAGGAGACGGTTGTGCTGTCTCCTTGGTGGAGCTGCCTTAAGATACTTCTGAAGCTTATAATTTAATGACTGTACCCATTTTAGGAAAGGAAAC
Organism: Thinocorus orbignyianus; assembly: GCA_013400375.1. NCBI lineage: Eukaryota > Metazoa > Chordata > Aves > Ciconiiformes > Thinocoridae > Thinocorus > Thinocorus orbignyianus. The sequence continues at coordinate 540,271 of VXBW01006646.1, read as the reverse complement.
GTGATACTGGCATAACAGAAATCTACATAAAACCATAAGAAAAAAACACAAAGTCTAGTTAGCTGGAAAGAGCAAGGCATTACTTATATCAGAGAACCACAGGCTTTTTATATTTACTGAAGAATTTCCCCTGGCTGAGTAGTCTGTTGACATAAACCTGAAGCAACCATTTCTATATTAGTACTCTGTTCAGCTGCTAATAGAAAGCGTGGTGTCATTCCTTTCTATGTAAAAGGAAGCAGAACTTTCTTTTTCATTTGAAATCATCACCAGCTTTGTTTTTATTTAATGTCATTGCAAGATTAACATAGGCAAGATGCTTATAAATTGAACTGAGAGGCTTTTGGTCATAACCAGCTTGTCTTGTCTATAGGAAATGACCTGAATGGAAACTCAGAAGCAGAAGAATCAGTCATGCTCCTCCCTTCACGGTCTAGTGAACCTGGAAAGTTCTTGCCTCTATTCCCTGTGAAGAGGAAAGTCACGATCCAACACATCTTTAATAATAACCTTGAAAAGACTTCCATAGTGTAGACTAAGAGTAGTTTCATTATATCTGTGAGCTGCCTACGTGAAACCTCCTCACAGTGAACTCATACAGGCCATGAGCAGAACATGAGACCTTGGACTAAATAACTCTGCTCAGTATGAGTTTATCTGTTGTAATTGGAGGGGTCTAAAGGTAATCAAAATGTCCACATTCAGACTGAACTGATCATAGACCAGAGGAAGGTATTAGCTGAGTGAACCAACCCTTCATCTTGTTTATTTTCACATGTTTCATTGCAAACCTAATAATCATAGAATTATCATAGAATCATAGAATGATTAGAGTTGGAAGAGTCCTCAAAGATCATCCAGTTCCAACCCCCCTGCCATGGGCAGGGACACTTCCCACTAAACCAAGTTGCTCAAAGCCCCATCCATCCTGGCCTTCAACACTTCCAGGGATGGGGCATCAACAACTTCTCTGGGTAACCTATTCCAGTGCCTCACCACCCTCACTCTTCCTAATATCTAATCTAAATCTCCCCTCTTCCAATGTAAAACCATTACCCCTTGTCCTATCACTACACTTTCTGACAAAGAGTCCCTCTCCAGCTCTCCTGTAGGCTCCCTTCAGATACTGGAAGGCTGGAAGGCTTCAGATGCTGGAGCCTTCTCCAGGCTGAACAGGCCCAGCTCTCTCAGCCTGTCTTCATAGGAGGGGTGCTCCATCCCTCTAATCATCTTCATGACCCTCCGCTGGACCTGTTCCAACAGGTCCATGTCCTCTCTATGTTGAGGACTCCAGAGCTGGACGCAGTACTCCAGGTGGGGTCTCACAAGCGCAGAGCAGAGGAGGAGAATCATCTCCTTCAACCTGCTGGTCACGCTTCTTTTGATGCAGCCCAAGATACAGCTTGTTTTCTGGGCTGCCAGTGCACACTGCCGGCTCTTGTTGAGCTTCTCATCCACAAGTCTTTCTCCTCAGGGGTGCTCTCCAGCCACCTTCCACCCAACCTGTATTTGTGCCTGGGATTGCCACATCCCAGGTGCAGGACCCTGCACTTGGCTTGGTTGAACTTTATGTGATTGCACAAGCCCAGCTCAAGTCTGTCCAGGTCCCTCTGGATGGCATCCCTTCCCTCCAGTGTGTTGACCGCGCCACTGAGCTTGGTGTCATCGGCAAACTTGCCAAGACTGCATTCTATCTCACTGTCCATGTCTCCAACAAAGATGTTAAATAGTACTGGTCCCAGTACCAGTCCCCGAGAATCAAATATTGAGAACAAAGTAGAAACAGAGTGAAAGAAAACACAATATTTACCTTGTGGTTAGAAACTACTCTTAGCTGCCCTGGCCATATATAAACATTATATTAACTCTTGTGCAAAGTGGTGGTTGCAATGCCTAGCACAAATGCACAGTTATTGTTTGTTCTGGGTAGAAGTTTATAGCCATGTGTTTTCAAAGAAAAAGGTAAACAACATACAATTATTTTCCTACAGTGCAGGGAACCTTTTCCTCTTTTTTCCATGCATGTTAGATGGCCCCCCTCCTAGGTGCTTTTGTCAAGAGTGGCTTTAGTTCATGAATTATAGGATATAGTGCTTCAAATTCATGGCAGGAAAGGTATTGGTTTTACTGTCCCTTCTGTATTAAACACTCCTGAACGTAAGGTGGCAATACACCTGACCACAGCAGGTGAGTCATGGGCTGATTGAATTGCCTCTTGGAAGTCCTTCTGGGAAGAAGAAGGCTTTCTGATTTCAGGCGGATTCAAAATTTCTGTTCTGAATGACAATGAATGGTTACTCTTACTAGTTGTTTGTTTGTTGTTGTTGGGGTTTTTTTTCCATCTTTTTTTTTTCCATCTTTTTTTCCATTGTTTTTTTCCAAACCGTATCTGCTGGTTTGTTCTTGTATCTAGAGTGTTTTGCAGCAGAATGGGAGACAAGAATACGTTGGTCAGTCTTTCTGGGAGGATGGAGGGAGTAGAGAGCACCTGTGGTAGGACTGCTGCAAGGCATGTATCAGGAAAGGCTCCAGCCCACAGTTTACATACACCAGGGAACGACAATATGCAGACTAATTGACAAGCAGATATATCAGAACAACAGGCTGTAATAATACTGGCATCTTTTTTCTGTGACGACAAAAATTATTCCACATGCATCATAGTTGCTTAGTCTATATATGAGGAAAACTATGCCTGTATCTCGAACAATTTTCTGTAGCTGCTGAGATGTTAGCAGCAAACATGTGAGTTCTTCATTAACAGAAAAAGGGAAATAGTGTTGCTGTGAAAAATGGCACCTGTGAATGAAAGAAACAAATCAAAGAAAGCACAAGAAGATGCACATGCAAAGGTACCTTTTCATGAGCCTGCACAAGCATATATATGTATGCATATCTTCATTCTAAATATAAAGTGGGATTAATCTTGGTTAATATCGGCTAACAAAAATGTGGAATTTATCTGAAAAGTTATTCTCTGCAGGCTTCTTAATATGTAGAGACAACTAGGGAGTAGTTTCATCCTAAAACAGAAGTCTAAGATCAACCTGATAAATTTCTCACTTCTCCCTCTCTCCTCCTCAGCCACCCAGTAATTTCTGGTTTTCTCTTTCGTAACCTGCAAGAGTGTCCTTATCTTTCCAATTAATTTAGGAAAAACAAAGCTGCAATGTGCCATATCAATGGAGCTCAGAAGGAATAGCCCAGGTACCCAATGTAGGCTGGGACAAAGCTGTGTCAAGCCTTATAGAGCACATTTCAACATGCACAACCTTTTTACATAAAGTTTTCTCCTATTGTTTCTAGAAATTGGATGGCCTGTCCAATGGGAAGACTGTTAAATCTGAATATATTTGTTATTATATTTAAATGTTTTGCTCATATCAAAGATGATTTCTTGCAGCCCTTAAAATGCTGAACTAAGAGTCATTTTCCAGCCTGGAAATTAATTTAGAAATATCCAGAACATATGTGTCTTTTTTTCTGAATGTTGTAGGGGTGACATGATAGTCTGCAGTAATCCACCATGTACATCATTTACTATTGGAGAAGCATTCAGACAATGATCTAAAACAGCACCAAATTAGCTTCAACTCAAGTTAAAATTTTAGCAGAATCCAGTATATTTTAAGAAGCTTTTTTTCTTTTTCATTGACATATGTTTGTCTGCATTTTCATTTCCCAGTCAGGAACAGAAGAAGTTCAGAAAGGCTGTTTTTGCAGTATACTGAGAGGGGAGATCTCAAAAATGACATTACAATATTTGTTCCCTTAACAATTTCAACACTGAACAAAATCATACAGTCTTCAGGAAGGGTGCATATCCTAATCTAGCTAGATAACTGGAGGTTTTCTTTGAGTGGAAGGTGTTTTGCTTTATCTTTTGAAAACTGTACCTGACAAAGTTTCAAGTGGTAATTTTTTATTGGTCAGCTTCTGAAAATTTTTTGGTGCCTTAGTATTCCCATAAAATCCACCTACAGTGTGGGGTTTTTTTGCATACTACTTATTTTTCAGCATATAATCCCTCAGTGAAAACACTTCTGCACAGTGAGTTGCATTTGGAAATGCAAATGGTGGTGCATTTCCTACCTTTGCTCCTTGAGTAACTGCAGCAGATGCCAAGTATTACCCACTGACCATGAGGGCAAAAAGCCGTCTATGGAGCTCAGATCAGGGGAAGTACTACTTGCCAAAAGTGGAAGGCCTCCATTTACAGAAATGAGTTTAAATTTCTGGGTGCAGTTCCAGTGAATGTCACATGTATCTTAGCAATATTGTTAAAACCACTAACAGAAGAAGTGTGCCTTTAGTGTGTATTTAGTGAGAAATCAACTCCTTTTCAGTAAGGACAAGATTCCAGCTGGATGCCAGGATTTCTAGTCTACATCTATGTTAATAAATTCAGCCAATCTTTGTACTATCTAATTACTAGCACCATTTTGGCCTAAGCCAACTGGCACTCTTACAGAGATGTCCTAGGGAGAGTTCAGCACAGAGCATGGAACATTCTTAGGAAATAGTCTGGATGTGGCCACTCTGCCTTGGAAAGTGGGAGCATTGACGTGGATTAGTCCCCACACAACCAGACACAGAGAATGGGCCCCAATACAAAGTCCTTTAACAGGGTAGATGTTGCTTTAGATTTCATACTGCCCGTGACCCTACGAAACAACAGAGAATGATGAAGTGAAATAGAATATTGAAGCCAAATTGAGGTAACTTCAGGCCTATAAGGGTCAATTTTTGGTAACAAAAAGGGGGACAGGAATTGTTACCTGGAATTCATATTTTCCGTTTCTCTCCTAACATAATTAGAAACAGAAGAAAACTTGCAAATGATAATATTTAACTCACGATGAGGTCTCTGATGGGTTCTGGTTTAACCATACATGAGCCTTTTGGCAAGGTTCATTTTGAAAGGAATCAGGAAGCCAAACCAAAGCCTTATTGGGGGGTATTTCTGCCCTTGCTATGATGTGGTCTCATCATGTCACTCAGGAATGAGGCACTTGCTGTTAAATTAAACACAAAAATAACACAGGAAATTGATTTATGTTGGCACAGTTTTCCTATTTTAAATTATTTACCTGAAATCCAAACCAGAACTGCAGTCAAAGTATAATTCAGAGCTTGGATTTCTTGGACTCACATGTTAGAAAACTCAACATTTGTTCCAGATGGTCCATCTGCCTTTGATTACTATTTTCTGGTAAATAAAATGAAGAGGGTACATACACTCACTGCCACATTGGAAGAAGATAAAATAATGTGAAGAGGTTTATGAAATAAATAATGAAAGTAGCCAGAGAGTGAGAACACATATTAGAAAGAAAGTACGTCTGCTCTCAGAATAGATCTTTAATATCCCCTTTTAGTTACAGATGCTTGTGTTGGTATTTGAACACATGAGAAAGATGCATGGAGACACTCTTCATGTTAGTTGGTAAGAAATTCCATGTACAGCCAGTGCAATCATTTGCAAAAATGGACTGAAGTGAAAAAAAATACTTTTCCATTTTTAAGAATGTGCTCTATTTGATGAAATAGAAAACTACCTCATAGCAAAGAGGAGACTGAAGGTCAGAGGGCACCTTACCTATGATGGTCTCAAGCCAGGGAACCTATTAAGATAAGTTGATATCACTTTACTGAGTGTCTGCCAAACTGTGGTGCAAGTATTTGTGGAAGCTTTTTTGAGATAGGAAGGATTTTGTTAACTTTCTGATTATCATTAGGATTTTTTCCTCATGCTTTTGCTCTCTGGGTCCCAGCCAGAACCTGAAAAGGAAATACCTCTGTACCCTGAGAGAAACTATTTGTGAAGAATTTCTGGCTTGACCTTAAACAGGAATTGTCTGAAATTGCAGGAAAGACTTTATACAAGATTTCCCTCCTAGCTTTGCAAATTCAAGCCATTCAGAGGTTTTGGGTGCTTATCAGCAGCTCTGGGAAGCATTTAAGGTTTGTCCAGTTTATAGCTAACAGGGAGAGGTCCCAGCAAATGGTGAAGAATGGTGCTATTTTCTCTTAAAGTTATTGGTTTCCTGACTATGGGTCAGCTTGGAACAATATAGAGATGACAATAAAAACAGTATATGGGTGGAATATTTTAATTTCCAACCCTGAGATGTTTAGCATGAGCATTCAGTGCTTCTGTAGCTGTGGAAAAAAACTGAAGAAAATAAATATGTCTTTTATTCCAATAATATTAGCTCTTTAAATTATAGTCCCAAGCAGACCTTTCCTCCTGTGCGTGCAGAAGGAATGTATTGCGTCTTTAGAGCCACAGAATATTAAAGCAGCTCTGTGCTATGAAAAGTTTTACATAGCAAAGCATTCAGAAAAAAACAGTAAAGGAGAAAAAAATCTCTCTAAAGGAGATGTTTCCAAATCTATGGCTATAACTGTCCGAGCACTGAGAAGACAAATGAAAACCTAAGATGCTCATCAGACACTGACGCAATTGCAAATGTTGCTGTGGAAATGTCAGCCTGTGAGCACGCTGACCTTAGAAGAACAAGTGGCTTGCTGCGGTCTGTCTCCACTCATAACTTTGTGCCTATTAGGAAGTTTCTGAAGCATTAGTGTGCACATATGTCTGGGACCTCCTGTGCAGCTTGCCTGTGGCACTGCTCTTTGTTACCGGGTATTTTCTACAGATTTTTCTAGGGAAGGCTGACTGCCATGTGATAAGAAGCCTTTACAGGGTGAAAGCTTTGGTCAATTCAGCTGAACTCTAGACTGGGAAGCCAAGAGAGGTGTCCCAGTCAAAATTACCATCCCTGTTCATTTGCGTAAATAATGCTTGCCTGGGGAAGTCTCCAACTATTTTACTAGTTTCTCCTTCAAGAATAGAGGAAACAATGTCCTAAATTCAGCTTTTTTGGGCAATGCGTTTATCACAATTTCAAGACTATGTGATAAAAAAAAGCTCCTGATCAGAGCTTTTCTTTATTAATATATAATAGTTTTATATTAATGGAATCACTATCTCCTCTTGGTATTTTACTGTTGACAACTAGTGAAGCAAACTTATGTGTGTGTTACTATGTTACACTGAGGGCTGTTTATTTGAATCTCAATATTATTGGGAAGCTCAGATAAAGTTTAAGATCTAAAAGCCAAACTAAATAAATATTCAATGATTTTTTCATCCGCTTACCAGCTTTCTAATTGTGACTGTCTGCAAGTCCATGTCAGATCTACCTGCAGGTCCGTTTTTTGTCTTCAGATTATTATCACTGTTGTTGTTAAACCTTGGTACTTGTTATACTTATTCATTTGGTTAGATGCAGAGTGTGTCCACAGGAGAGGCTTTTGCTCCAGGGACTTTATAATACCACTATCTCATCTTCTAAAGAGTCTAGTGTCATTTAATCATGGAGTAAGATAGTGCTACATGTGGCTTCATGTAAATTTGATTAACAGAAAAGTTGAATCTTTAAACTTGACACAGGAAAGTAAACATTTTTGCTGGAAAGCTACACCAACTCAAGCTGATACCTTATTTTACCAAGGGGTCATGCATCTAATGTAGCCTAAGCCTCAAGTGGAGGCAACATTGACTTTTAAAGGTTTAAAACATTTTTAACATTGACTGGTCTGCAGGTTTAGATTCCCCCAACTTGTCTCTAAGCCCCACTAGAGTTTGCTTTCATCTTCATAAATCTGACTTTCCTTTGACATTGTCCTCATTTTCTGAGATCTCCTTGGTATCTTTTGTCTTTTGCTTAATTGTTTGTTTGTCCACTTCCCGTAAGTTTCTGTGGTAGGTGCATCCCATCACCCACCTGGGCTCAGAGATGTTGAGCTGTTGTTCCTCAAGGACCTTCTCTCCAATGTGCAGTTTGGTTCTGTTCCTTTTTGCTAAAAGTGCTTTAATCTCAAACCAAGTCTGGTAGATAATTGCAGAGGTATCCCAGAGTAATGAAAGTACAATGTATGTACAGGGACATTGCACTAGAGACACCATCCCCATCTCTCTCCTCTACCTTTTAGTATTCTGCCTAAGGTAGCTTCTCTAGTTGTAATAAACTAGATCAAACTTTCCACAGATTTATTTGAAATAAAGAGGATCTCAGCACCTATAGCTGAAAACATATGACAATGCTAACGCTGTGTGACTGTCTCACTGACAAATCAATTAATAGCAATTTAGTCCCTACGTACATATATCTCTCTTTAAAATCATACTGTAAACTGTTATAGAGTTCCCAAATTTACTTTGATTTTTTTAATATGAAGAAAAGTGAGAGGAGTACTAAAATGATAAATACTTCAAGTAAATTGTTGTTTATTAGCATTGTGAAGAGATATTAGGCACAGATTTACCAGAGGAGAAAAAGGTCTTTTCTTTTCACTTTTCCCTCTTAGTCATTGTAATGAGCTGGTTCTGACATGAGGAGAGAGCTCAGCTGAATTGAGCTATAAGGAATCCTGAGAGCATAGCATGTGTCTCTGCCTTTCACACTCAATCTCACAGAAACATGCTAAAAAAACCCATCCAGTTTTTAATAACCTTATGTTAATCTCATAAACGTATATGTCTAAGCTACTAAAAGTGGCCAACTTCAAGCACTTTCTTTAAATTTTGACCTATATCATACTGTGAAAGATTCTTCATTACATGATAGCTGACAGTTCAAGCACTAGCATGCTTGTCCTAACATTTTTTTACTTCGTTAGTTAAGTATTGTCTTCTACCCATTGAAGAGATGTATTTTTAAACATACATACAGAGCCAAATCCAGAATTTATATACAATAAACGATTGAATACATTTTCATTAATTCACAAGTAACTTTGACTCAATGCTTCATATTTTTAAAGTAAAATCTATGAATAGTGGAAATTAGTTCAGTGTAGTATCTGGAAATGTTTAAGACCAAGCTGGATGAGGCTTTGAGCAACCTTGTCTAGTGGAAGGTGTTCCTGTCCATGGCAGCGGGGTTGGAACCAGATGATATTTAAGGTCTCTTCCAACACAAACCATTCTATGATTCTATTATCTTGATCAAGGCAATTAAAAGAAATTATTATTTTTTTCAAAAACTTTTAATGTCTGAATTATTTTGTGTGACTTTGAGTCTTCACAGGCTCTGAAGTTTGCTTCAGGAAACTATGTGTTATATCTTTGTTCTGCCTTACCAAAACTGTATATTCATACAGATTTGAATAAATTATGCCCCAGAAGTCATTTTACACCTAATAACTCAGCTACATATGAATTAACTATTTAAGTCTACATAGTTTAAAACTATTTATTATGTTGTGAGGCAGACTGATCATCAGCCAAGGGATGATTTATACAACTAATCGAATTGTACAGTCGCTGAATAAAGCCTAAAGAAACGCAACATCTATTCCAGACCGTGAGAAATAATGTATTGCATGAATCTTAGTCTTGTGCCATAAAAAATACGGAACAAACACCCATGCTTGCAACTGAAATACTGAGAAACTCTTTGTCCTTTTAAATCTTCCAGTGTTCTTAAAGGAGCATTTCAGTGTTAGTTGGGGGTTTTTAGTTGTGTGGGTTTTTTTTTTTTCTTCATTTTTGTTTTAAATATGTCACCTTTTTCTTGGAAATGCAGAAATAGGATAGAAGTGAGGGTTTCTTTCCCATGACATTCATTGGAATGTTGTGTTTCTGTGTCTGCTCAAAAGGACCATTAGAAGAGCCAGACTTCGGGGAAGATCTTCCTTATAAAAATCAGAGCCACCTTGTACGTAACTGAAGTTGCAAGTTATATGCATGCTTGAACAGAAGTGTGAGGCCAGCGGAGAACTGACCTGTCATTCAACTGAACAATTCTCCAAATGGGATGCTGAAAGGTACGAGTGTAAGACAAGATGGCATCCTTCATCACGGCTCTTTAGTTGTGTGGGTTTGGAAAGTAAGGGCTAGAGGGAAAGTCTCTCTGATGAGAGAAACTGCTACAGATTGTTGAGGAGCCTCTGTTATGAAAGGAAAAACAAAGTGAGGAAGGTGAGCATGATATAATCCTTTCTATGGACTAAGGAAAGGATGGCCTGGAATTGGTGCAGAGGATATAAGCAGCTACAGAATTTATTTCCTAAAGTGTCCTGTTGCACACAGACTTCACTGTGCTTATGAATGGGTGTTGAAGCAATGAGGTCACTGACAGAGCCCCAAAATGGCAAGGCCAGCTTTCCTCTTGGAGCCAGCTCCTTCTAGCTCCTTCCATTTAATTCCTGAATAAAAATATCTCCAGGCTGATATACCAAACACTGCTGACCAACAGAGAACTGCTCCAGGGCTGCAAACCAGGAAGAGGCTGCACATAAAGGGGTGGTCAACGTGTTATACTAGACTTGCAATCCCTGCAGAGGTTTCCTCTTAAGAACATTCATGACAGCTTGGCTTGTTTTAGAAACCTAGCAGTATTGTACTGGTATGCATACGAGACATTTTCTGACCCGTATCTTTGCCCTGGAAAGAACCACTTTTCAGGCATTCCTGAAAATAATAGTGCCAAATATTCCCCACCCTTCCACTCCCATCAGGACTTTTCCCTATCTGGGCATCACTCTCTAACTGTACATTTCCCACTTTTGATAACTTCTGAATTATATCTGTTTAGTACTTGAATTAATATAAATTCTTAACTGCCATTTTCTTTCTATATATATTGTGTTACCTGATAGTATTTTCTAAGTATCTCTGTCATCTACAATGGTAAGTAATATTACTGGTGTTGATGACAAATTTTGGACGTGTGCTGCTGACTAATACTTTGGAGTAGTACGTGTTCCACAAATTAAAAAATATTGGATTGTACTATGTAGTATTTATAATATTTTATTCTATCATGTTATAATTAAAATTTCTTCTTCAGTTATATTAGAGAGCAGGCAAGTTGCAGAAACACCACAAGCTAATGAAATATATTAGTCAGAGGAAAAAGCTCAGATTACATATTTAGATATATACAACTTTTATTTTGCCTACATGATCAAACTCGGATCTTTGTCCATAGACTCCAAGTAAACATGGCCATTCTGACTTTTTTTGTCCTCCTTCATGGATTCACAGAATAACAGAATGATGAGACCATTCCATATCATCCCACTCACTGTAAAATTCATCCAATATTTTCAGTAAAGGAATATTTTTTTTCCCAGCTGACTGATCCTTTGTTATGAAATTTAACCCACTTGGGTGTGCAGGCAGAACATCTCAGTTTTCCAGACCCAAAATATATACTTTTTGTGCCAGAGTCAACAGGAAAAGAAGACTTACAGCATCCGACTGACTTAGTTTCATATTTCCCTGATGCCCAAACAACCGGAAAGCAGCAGGACCAAAACGTTTCATAAATTTCTTCCTAGGTGGTACAGACACTAAGGCAGGATGTTTGGATCTTTGGCCAGTCCCTGCAGGAATATTACAATACAGGGAAATTTTGTGCACTATAAAAATCTATGAGGAATGTTAAAAACTTAACTGGACAACACATTCGCAAGTACACTTCAGGCAACAGTCCTGATCTGCCATGCAGTTGAATTATTTTATGTAGAAGGTATTTAAACTTTCTAGTTTTATTGTTGTATCCGTTGTTATTGTGTGGTTTAGTGGCCACACAGGTGGTGAATCTGTGCAGTTCACCAACCTTTTCAGCTGTCCTAGGGTGTGAATCAGGTAACCTGATTTCTCCCATTCCTTTCAATGAGGGAATAATACTTGCTGCAATAATAAAAACTTATAAGACTCCTTAGCAATTAAGAGAGGCAGTTTGGTAGAGAGAGAAGATATCAGTGGATGTCATGCACTTATATTCACCTGTACATCCATGTCAGCGATTTCATTTCCACTTCTGGAGGAGGTTAGAAAAAACTTAGCTGAGTTTCTTGGTTTATGTCATATGCATGAGTTTGATAGAATTTTCATTTATATTTCTTTTTGTAATTAGAAGATAAACAATAGTTAGAAGTTAATTCTATTTTGTACACTAAGTAGATCTTTCCTTAATTGTTATTAACCTTGATGTTTCTCTAGACATCTTTTTCTGATAGGCATTATGTAATCATCATCTCAAAACAGATCGTATCCCAAAGAGCTTATGATCTAAGTGCTCAACATGAAACCAGTGATATAGTGACTTTTCCAACGTCACTCGTTAAGCACTGGATAGAAACATAAATGAAACTTAGTCTTCTTGAGTCTTGCTCTGCCTCTTTGTTTCCTGAATCACACAACTTTTCTTGGAAATACTCTTTGGAATCTGATTTCTTTTGATATAAAAAGAAAAATGGCATATTATGTTACTACTTTGTACTGTTCATTCAAGTGACTTAAGGTAATACACCTTTCAGTTGGTCAAGCTCTTTGTTTCTGAGGACCTCTTCACATTAACAACAAAAACTAAGATTTTGCCTGACATCAAAGCCATATTTATTCTGTTTGGAAATATGTGTGAACTTGAACAAAGACTATGAGTGAGGAAGGCTAAATTTCCAACATTTGAAACACATTTGAGGCTCGTAAAACCTTTTTTTATATACAATTTCTGATCACTTTGAGATTATAAAATAAATTGACTGAAGTTCTCATGAATCTTCATTCACTTTTGTCATTTCTGTGTAGTCATTTGCATATTTTTTGTTCAGATTGTTTTAAAGTCTAGTCTAGTTGCTGGTAGATTCTGCAACCCAACAGCAGTTTATTACATAAGAACATTAGAAAATTGTCCCTGATTATTTGGACCCATCTCTCCCAAGTTTCACAACCTGCTTTCACCATCTGTTGGGTCAGGAGTAGAAGTTAGTCGTGTAAGCTGTCTTCCTGGTCAAATAATACTATGCTCCTCTTGGGAATGTGTTGCCTGAGTTCTATCCTCTGACTAAACAGAAGATGATGATCTTAGTCTAGATGGAAACTTGTAGTTAGTTAAGTCTAGGTGGCATTAATTCTTCCATGCAATAGGGTAATATTGTAAAAAAAAAAAACAATTAGAAAAAAATAACTGCAGTTCAGTGATGGTATAGTATCATCCCTTTAATTCTACCATGTTGACTTTAGTTTTACTGTGGTGTGTGGCATTCTTCCATGTACTTCAGAACTTCAAAACACCATAAATTTTTCTTTAAGCATTTAAATATGCTGAAAGGGCTCCGTTGGATGAATCAAATGCTGACAGTTTAAGCTTCCTCCAGGAGATCTGCTGAATCAGGACTCCTTATCTTCAAAAGTCTGTGTATTCACATCAGTTTACTCCTCCTGCTTTTCCTTTTTCTGTCCTTGATGTCTGGATATTCTAGTGAATGAGTTTATTGACCATAGTTTTAGCAGAAATGTTGAATCTTAGGAGATAGTAATGGAAAACTAATTTTGGTTTTGTTAAAGCACCTCTGTAGAGGGAAATTTGAATTCCAAAAGCTGTGGTTAAAAGCTGAGGAGCAAAAGTAATGTTGTTTGAGCTCTGCCTCTGGTCAGAAATATCTGGATTGGTTCAGATTTCATGTATTTGGAAGGATCTTCTGGAGTACAATTGACAGACCACAGAGTATTTGCACAAAATAGGCAACAATTTTGAATGACTAATGCATATGAGAAAATTGCCAACTGTTCATAAAAATTCCTCAGACAGAAATAAGCAGAACATTCATCAAATGACTTATTCATTCAAAAGCTTCCATCCATCGCCACTGTTTCACATTTGAAGGGCAAGTGAGGACTGAAAATATCCTTTCTGAATTAAATACCACCCATATGTTGCAGGACTACAGTAAATTTGAAAGCCATCAGTGGCTGCAACCAAAACTAAATGACAATCTCATTTTTACATGAGTAAAAACAGGTGAAACTTTGCTTCTGAGATCATGGGGAGTAAAGTAAATTATGTAAGGTTGAGTGATGCTGGAATGGTAGGGTCTTAGTTTAGAACAGCATATGGAAGATTTATGAAGAGTTTTGTGCAAAGGGAAGTGACTGTACTGTTCTGATGCTGAGGACAAACTAATAGGCTGGTACTGCGTTCCACAGCTGCTCAAAAACTGTAAGTTAATTCCTCAGAAATCTTGTGATTGGTTTAAATGTCAAGAAAACATTTTAGACAAATACAAAATATCACAAGATTTGTAATAAAATCTCAAAAGTTAGCAATATGAGTGGAAATTGCATCCAGTTTCTCTCTATCAGCAAAAACTTTTTTACACTTTTCTACTGAAAATCAGTCCATACAGACTAGTAAGTTCTTTCATTTAACTTAAAAAATTAATTTTTCAGTTACTATTGTAGTCTAGTAATGTTAGCACTTTTACTGTGAATTCCCATCACTTATTTTTGAGGGTGTTATTTAATCAAATTATTTTTCTGTCTTATCATGGAAATGACTATATCCATGAGCGTTTTGATGCTAACATTTATTTTGTTTCAAATCAGCTCAAACAACTAAAAGTTTCTGTTTTCCACGATTACTTTCCTGAACTAAAAATAGTTTTGGAAGCCTGTGGAAGGAGAGCAAAACCTGGGCAGTGTTTCCTATGGATCCTTCTTTGTTTCTCCTGCATGATTTCCTAGACAAAATGTTGCTGACAGCAACATTTTGAGACCTCTGTGACTTTGTCAAGTATTGAACAGTCAGCAGTGGGGACTATAGGAAGAAAATGCAAACATGAACGTGCACTCATCGATCATTAATACTTTTCCTCCATCAGCAGTTGCATCCATTAGAAGCCACTACAACAGATTAACTTCAAGGAGTGTGATGTTTCTCAAGTCATGACAATACTATCATAATCACACTAAAGAGGCATGAATGCCTTTCCACATACAGTTTTCTATTTAAAACTGGAATGTTAGGTCCCACTCCTATAGCACGTGCCAGCTCCAGAAAAGGATGGTGAAGATGAGATAGTTCCTCCCATCAAAGCCAGCATAAATGTATTAGATAGATAGAATACAATGCAAAACCACATGAGCCACTATCTTGTTCTCCTGTAAGCAAAAGTTCTTATCTGGAAAATAAAATACCTTTTTAGGTGTTACAAGGATAAACAGATTTTTTTTTTGCTAAGTGCAGACAAAAAAAATTTTGAAAAAATAAGCCATCAGAGTTGTGCAAAGCTAAAATGACTAAAATAATGAAAAGAAATAAATAAGCCTTTGGTCACTCTGAACTGAAAGTTTTTTCAGTATCATTGGTGAAATATATAATACAGGGAAAAAAAGCACTTTGATACATTTCAAAATGAAATAACGTTGCTTCAGATTAGGGTGGGTTTTTTTTATTTATAATGAAAACCTAGTACATTTTGAAAGAAAGAACTGTTTAAACAGAGAAAATGGAAATAATTTCTTTGGGAAAACGCTCAAGTGAAATATTTAACATTTTCAACTTTTTTTTTATTAGCTTTATTTGGCTCAATTCCTTCCTCCTTTTTATTTTCTTTACCATATTCATCAAGCATTTGGCAATGGGTTTCCATCAAACAGAGAATCTAAAATTTTGTCCAGCTCTATAGCCTCATTCACATTGTCTTCAATAATGGAAGGCTATATCTCTTTATTCTAGGGATCATCTTCAGTCATTGATCTATATTGTCTGAGTCACTGAAGTCAAAGAACAGCTAGAAGTTAAAAGAGCAGTACTTTGTAAAACCTGTCACATTTTAAGAATGAGAGCTTTTAACCAAATTTTGACATGCAAAGTATATTTAGACTATAAATAAACATAGTAATGGAGTGGGTTTATCAGATTTATTTCTAATGTACTGAGTCTCACCTTTTTAATTCTCAGTGGGACTAGTATGACAGGACTAACATACCAATTCAGTCAGTAAAAAAAGTAAAGGTAAATACTGAAAAAATATGTTGTCAGTCTAAAGCCTGTGCTTTGGTGGATAAAGGCACACCCCCTATTACTGCAGCAGTCCTTTGGGTCTCTGAATGTGATCAAATATTCTTGACAAGCAACCTACTGTTTCAAGCAAGAGTTATGTCATTTGTTTTCAAGTGGAATGGGTAAGTAAGTATTCAGAAGTGTGAATGAATACTGAATATACAGTGCATTTACCAACAACAAAAAATCATCCAAAAGAATGTATCAGAACTATGTTATTAATTTTCCTGCTATTATATTTTGGAGATCATTATTTTAGAATTAATACACTATTAATTTAATTGGCTATTGTATTTTTGATCTATCTTCCAATGTTCAAACTTTTTATTATGTTCTACTGAATGAGCTGAGGAATTATGACTAGAGATTGAACAAGAGAATAAATCTTTTTTGGCAGAATTCTTTAGCCATGTTTAGTAGTGAAGCAGACCTGAAATGGATTAAACTGCAGGTCCACTACATTTCTGTTACAACAACTGCCATGGTTTCTGCCTGGCATCATTTTGAATCTAATGGGTACTGAAAACATGTAGACATTTTGATTTATTAGCAAAGAAAATAATAGCTATAATGTCATCTAGAAAGCTCATAGACAGAAGCAATAAGGAAAGTTGAAGAGAATGATTATTGGAAAGGCTGTATATAAGTTGGGGCTTTCCCATATGCCTATCAGTGTATGAACTGAGGTTTGGATCAGGATTGTACAGTTTGATAAAGGAAGAGAGTCCCACTAACTTTGTCAGCAAAGTCTGGTCTTCCACAGAAATTGGGAGAAAATATTTTCCTAGGGAAAAGGGACTATCTAAAAGGCTGTGTAGCAAGATGGAAGGAAAATAAGACTAGATTTTTTTCCCCCATGACTTTGTACATTGAATTCTAATGTATTTTGTAGTGTAACATAAGATTTTTGTTAAGCACCAACATTACTTATTTAAGTAAAGGGGTTTCAGTTTTGTGAAAAACATGTATTTCTTTGATTATTAGCAAATTACTAACAAAGAACACAATGTAGAATCTACGCTAATGGTTTCTATTTACTGATTTTGCAGTATTTCTTCTTTACAATCACGGACTAAAATTTTCATCTCCCTGAAGCTTGGTTTTTCAACATTATTGGATAATTATCATTGAGCCCCACAGTCTGTAAGGGGAAATAATATATTGCTTTCAACCACCTCCTGAGCTTTCAAGCAGAGTCCTTTCATTAGGCCCAATCCAAATAATTTCCTCTCTCTAAAAATCTTGGAGATCTTCTATTCACGTAATCATAGAATAGTTTGGGAAACAAGGGTACCTTAAAGGTCATCTAGTCAAACTCCCCTGCAATGAGCAGGGACATCTTCAACTAGATTAGGCGTCTCAGAGCCTCATCCAACCTGACCTTGTATGTTTCCAGTAATGGTGCATCTACCACCTCTCTGGACAATCTATGGCAGTCTTTCATCATGCTCATTGTAAAAATGTTCTTTATATCTAGTTTACATCTACTTTATTTGAATTTAAAACCATTATGCATTATTCTGTAACAACACACCCTGCTAAAAATTTTGCCCCCATCTTTTTAAAGGGTACTTTTACACGCTGAAAGGTCACAATAAAGTTTCCCCAGAGCCCTCTCTTCTCCAGGCTGAGCAAATTCAACTCTGTCCTGGTTTGAGGAAAAACAAACCAACTTTCTGTTTTACTTTTTTAGCTGGGCCTCTTCTAACTAACTAAACTCTGAAATTAACAGTGCATTGTTCAGAAAACTGTTCACTCTCACAGTGGTAAGACCTGATCATACCAAGGAATGGTGTGCAAAGAGGCCCTTGCTTATACTTGTTGCTAGAACAACCAAGGTCAGGTAATTGCATTATTTGCCCCGTTGAAGGGTCAAAAGAGAAAAGCATAGAGGGGTCACACCTGTAAGGAGACATGGACAGGACAGGTGACCCAAAACTGACCAACTGGGCTATTCCATCCCATCCACATCATGTTCAGTATAAAAGCTGAGGGATCAAAGGGTCAATTCTCTTTCTTCAGTGGTCGATGTCCAAGGAGGACCCTGCCTGTTCACCTGCTTTTGACACCGATCTGAGCATTCCTGACTCCAGATCTGGAATCCAGTTCCTGTCAATCACTGAGTCCATTCTGGGACTTGTGGCCCTCCTCTGGATCTATTCCAGCACGCCCATGTGTTGTTGTTTTTTTTTTGCTGAGACCTCCACAGCTGGACGAAGTATGCCAAGTGGGGTCTCACCAGAGTGGAGTAGGGGGGCAGAATCACCTCTTCTGACCTTCCAGAGTGCTGCTTTTGATGCAGATCTCTTTCAGTTTGAGCAGGAGGTCCTTAGTCAGCCGTGCTGGTCTCCTGCCATCTTCCTGTCAGCCTATGGTGCTTTCCTGCAGGGCCTGCAGTCTCTTCTCCATGCGTTCCAAATCTATGGCCAACATTGTTTCCATTTTTCAGATCCATGGAGCAGTTCAAGTAATTTCCAAGCATTTAACGTCTTGGAAATAACGATAGTATGGAATACTCTTGACAGAATATTCTGTAAAGTCATATAATAAAAGACAGATTTTTTCCCCCCTTTCTTTTAACTGAAATTGCTTGTGTGGGAGGGTGTTGTCCTGTGGCAGCATTCTACACTAAATGATGCTTTTTATGTTTTGCTTAGTACAGAGAAAGGAAGACTTAATTGTGAAAAAAAGAATACATTCTTTAATGTTATTCCAAAGCTGAGAACACAACCTGTTTTGTGTTCACACAACCAAGGCAGGACAAAAATTTTGATTTTGAAGTGACCATTCATGTTGCGTTTATTCATTTATTCATAATGAACTATTATAATTATTCATAATTATTATACTATTATATATAGTATATATTATATATAACTATATTATTATATATAATATGTAATTATTATTCATAATGAACTATTCTGATTTACTGGCATTCGATCGCTTATGGATTATTTTTTCCTAATTAAATTAAGTTGTTAGTGTTCGTTATTTTTTTTCTTTAAGTCTATTTTTACAGTCGTCTAAGACCTAATCATTCTTTTTAAATTCAGAATATCGTGACATGGAGGAGATCATCTGAAGCCTTTNCTCCAGATCTGGAATCCAGTTCCTGTCAATCACTGAGTCCATTCTGGGACTTGTGGCCCTCCTCTGGATCTATTCCAGCACGCCCATGTGTTGTTGTTTTTTTTTTGCTGAGACCTCCACAGCTGGACGAAGTATGCCAAGTGGGGTCTCACCAGAGTGGAGTAGGGGGGCAGAATCACCTCTTCTGACCTTCTGGCCAGCTGCTTTTGATGCAGAGGAGATAAGGAGGTCCTTAGTCAGCCATGCTGGTCTCCTGCCATCCTCCTGTCAGCCTATGGTGCTTTCCTGCAGGGCCTGCAGTCTCTTCTCCATGCGTTCCAAATCTATGGCCAACATTGTTTCCATTTTTCAGATCCATGGAGCAGTTCAAGTAATTTCCAAGCATTTAACGTCTTGGAAATAACGATAGTATGGAATACTCTTGACAGAATATTCTGTAAAGTCATATAATAAAAGGCAGATTTTTTTCCCCCTTTCTTTTAACTGAAATTGCTTGTGTGGGAGGGTGTTGTCCTGTGGCAGCATTCTACACTAAATGATGCTTTTTATGTTTTGCTTAGTACAGAGAAAGGAAGACTTAATTGTGAAAAAAAGAATACATTCTTTAATGTTATTCCAAAGCTGAGAACACAACCTGTTTTGTGTTCACACAACCAAGGCAGGACAAAAATTTTGATTTTGAAGTGACCATTCATGTTGCGTTTATTCATTTATTCATAATGAACTATTATAATTATTCATAATTATTATACTATTATATATAGTATATATTATATATAACTATATTATTATATATAATATGTAATTATTATTCATAATGAACTATTCTGATTTACTGGCATTCGATCGCTTATGAATTATTTTTTCCTAATTAAATTAAGTTGTTAGTGTTCGTTATTTTTTTTCTTTAAGTCTATTTTTACAGTCGTCTAAGACCTAATCATTCTTTTTAAATTCAGAATATCGTGACATGGAGGAGATCATCTGAAGCCTTTTCATTAGTTTCATTGTCATATTGAATGTATGCCATTAGTCGTCTTTCCACCTACTAGCCGTGTCATTCTGAGTCTAGGTCTCAATAAAATAACTACTGTAAACTAGTATCTGGTGATAATGTACAAGTTTTTTCTCGCAGTGTACAACAGAATTAAGCTTGCCAGTATTAACAGGTTTTTTTCCAGCTACTGAAACAAAACTAACCATTGTGTTAGTTACAGAAATCTGTGTGCTTTTGAGCACAGATTTCCAGGAAATAAGAAATGCAATTTTATGTTTTAAATAACACATTCATTTCCATGCTTAATTCATACCCAGTTATCACAAATCAGTAAAAGCTTCCTACATGTAATCAGCTGGATATTATTTAGTAATTTGCTTGAAAAAATTTCTGTGTGACTTGATGATTTTGGATTTTTCATCATCTGTTTTCTACAGGTGCCTTCTGCCTAATCTAATTGGGCATTTGGTTATATTACGGTAGAGTTTAATGCAGGATGGGTCTGATCCCATCCAGAAAATCACTGCAATTAGAGTGTTCAGACAGGGACTCTTCAACTGGAGAAGTAACCCTGTGAAAACTATTTTATGACAGTAGTATCACATAGAGGAAAAGTAACCTAAAATCTTTTCTTTTTTTAATAAAAAATTCTCTTTTCTAAGTTCCTTTTCAAGAGATACATTTCCTGTACAGCAGATTAGGGGAAACTTTGGAAAAATCTGGATAACTGTCCATCTCTCAAGATAACTGCAAAAACTGTTAAGCTCCTGCATGGAACAGACAGCTGGAACACTGGGAGTCACTGCCCAAAGTGCATTTTTTTCTCAAAAATTGGTTAGGATTGAGGTAGATAGTGTGAGTTATTAGTCATAACATATGCACAGTTGGGAAACTGAGTGCCAGATGACAGGAGTGTTTGTCTGCAGAGTAACAGAACTGCTGAAAAAGTGCACAAGGAAGCACCAGAAACACAGGGAGGAGTATTTCTGTGCATCTACGTGGAAACTAAAGAAAGCAGCACATGCAGGTAGTATATTTGCTGTGAAAAGTACATGTGTTGTTAAAAGGAGGAGCACTACAGACAAACAAAGCGCTGCTGTTCCTAGGGTTCTGTAGTGTTTAGGAACTGAGATTTAATATATAATGTTTATATCCAGGATGCAACAGAGAAATGCGAGAGAGATATCTGACTTAGTAATTAATTTCTTTCCTAAGGGAAAAGAAAATCTGACTACCAACTACCACTGTGTGCTTATAGCCTGTTTACCTTCCTAAGGTCTCTAGAAACAACAGAAAAAATATGATTCTCCCTTAAGAATAGGAGAGAGACTTGATTAAGAAGAAAAGGGAAGGTAGGTTCTTTTTATCTCCAATATTAAAAGAGAATTTTACTTACTTCTACTTGCTTATCAGTCATTAGCAGGCACTAAACAGAATGGAAGCATCAGGTAAACTGAAAATACTTTGAGCCCAAATACAATTATTGAATTTGGTAGCAAAGGAAACCAGTTTTCAATAGTCTTTCTGACTGTGGACTCAGTCATACGGCACAAACCATCATTACTTTATGTGAAACCCATTTTTTGCTCCAAAGGCTCAATGAAGGGAATCTTGATTCCTTTTTTTTTTTTTTTTTTTTTTCCCCCAGGATATATAAAACTCCTGCAGCTGTGCTGTTTGGGCTCACAATGAAGCCCAGGAGCTCGGATCAACAGGAGATTATCTGTTTATGTACTTTTAATACTTAAAACTAGAAAAACTGAACAAAAGGATGTATGCATTGGCCTACACAGTACAGCAAATACCTTTGTATTTTGGTAGGTTAGAGATCACTACAGTTTGGCAGGAAGAGGAATGAAGCCTGAAAGACCTCTGTTTCTCTTACAGTCCCATCTAATCCAAATGGCTTTTACTGGGTGAAGTCAATTACTCTGAAATACTTGTTTTTTTCCTCAGGAGCAGCATTTGGTGCTTGACTATCCAAGACCTCAGCTGAATGAATAATGAGACAGAAAAGAAACAATATAAGATGCATTTTGTGCTAAAAGAATTAAATTAATCAGCTGTGGCTTACAGATTTCATGGGGATCACCAACAAGTTTACAACCTGGCCTAATGATAGCCGTTGTCCTGGCACTGATAAAGGTTTTCATGTACAGGATCAGAGAAAGATTATGTCATATGAATCCTCCCTTCACAGCTGTTTTATGGGTTAGCTGGAAGGTTACAGATGCTCTTTACACCATCAATTGTCTTGGAAGAGTTCTTGGCCTGCACATGTCTAGGCAATCCCTCCCAATCCAGATCACATTTCTCCTGTCTACTTTTTTTTTGAACAGCTCTTGTGAGAAAAAGTGACAAAAGTTAGCCTCAAAATTTGCTTACATATGTCCATCTTACAAGATTCCTTCCTGTGCAGTAAACCTCATAATAATAATCCAATCTGTAGTGCCACTACAATAAAATTAAACATTTCAAATTACTGTTTCAAAATACGATACTATTTTCTAAGCATGATAAAGTTTAAAAAGTTATGTCCTTTGAAAATGCATGCTTCCACCAAGAGCTCTAAGTAATTGATTATCAGATAACTGAATCCTGATCTCAGGTCTCTCAACATGAATGCACAGTATCCTCATTGATGTCAATAACATTTATTCATATTAACAATTCCGTAGAGTCAGTAGCTGGTCTTTCATATTTACAGTTTCTATCCATATATTTATAAGATGTGTTTGTTTCATAGCTTCCAGAGCTGTAGAAAATTTTCCAAGTAATATGTAAAAGATAATTAAATTAAATGGTTGAAATTACATTAATATTTTGAAATATGTATTTTAAATTTATATTACACACATCTTTCAGTTGTGTCATCACTTTATTAAACATCTTCATAAATATGAAATACATAATAATAACTGATCATATTGATAACAGTTAATCCTTACTAAAGGACTGACCTTTGAGGTTGTCTCAGGGATCTGCATTCAGACTGACCTTGCTCCCCAAGTGGTCTCATTGATTTGAATATGGGGAAAGTAATCAAACCAAACCAACCTTCCAAATCAACTTTTCACTTAGAAGTTTTGCACTGTGTTGTAGCTAAAGACAACATTACACCATAAACACTGCTAGATGCCTGTTTGGTCAAAAGGGCAAGTAAAACACTAGAATTGAAACCCATGTAGAAGAAACACATGGCTAGTTCCAGGTTTTTAAACCCTGGAAGAATCTGTTAACTTGAATTGCCACAGTAAAAGGTTAAGGGACAATAATCTCCAAGGTAGATGGAATCTAAATCATTAGAAGGACTTTATAAATGAGGTCAACACCTTGTATGGCCCCTCATCTTTATAGGAAATTGGTGGAGTTCTTGGCAAATATGTCTTAGCTAGCATGGCCGAACAAACTGGTGTTCATTAGCAGCTACTCTGTTCTATATATGTATATTGAAGGAAAAAAGATACCATAAAGTGCTATTAAAAAAGTAAAAAGCAAATAGACCAATGATTTTTATCTGTTGTTCATGATGGTGGTTTGGCTGTTTTTTTAAATAATGTAATTGCTCTGAGTCTTTGTTGCCAGACCAATTCCTGGGTAGGAAGGCCTGGTTTTCTTCTTGTTTTTACCACCTTACTTGTTCAGAATTTCAAAAATATGTAATAATTTACTTGAGTTACCTTTAAAGTTCCTTATCCTTCTCAATATGAAACAGAAAGAGTAGAGATATATTTTCCTCCTTTCTAGGTATCATGTATAATGCAATGCTTAAGCGGGGGTAGAAATTTCTTTATACAATACTGCTAAGCACCTGGAGAGGCAAAGCAGGCAATGTAAGTAACGTGTCACTTGGTCTGGGCAAATTTCTAGCCAGATATAATGGAATTAAAATAGCTTCCTATACGTTGCAGCATTGAGACTGTGAATTAAAGCAAGTGGCTGAGCACAAAGCTTCAGCAGGGAGCATCCTCCCTTGAGATCAGATCCTGGTTCTGAGGCCAACTGCAGACTTCTAAGTGATGCCAAAGGAGCCGAAATTTCCCCATGGCACAGAAACCCCATTGTCACACCATTTTGAATACTCTAAAATGTGTGAATAAATATTAAAATAAAAGAACCAGCTGCTTTAAGTTGACACAAGCATATATATTGTGCTAAAGTTTTGTAAAGCAAAGTGGGGAAAAAAGGTAGGGAGAGACTCAAATCCTGCTTTGGGGACAGAGAGGCTGTGGGAGGAATTCAGGAAACAAAATCCGGGTGAGTGGTCCATAGAGCTCCCATTTGATGTTATCTTGAATTTTTGATGGCCTTCCCTGGCATTGCAGAGACCCCAGCGCTTAGCACTCTATCTATTCACAACCATGTCTGACTGTGATTCAGGGGTGACCTGGAGAAGTTCCAACTGTCTCCCCCATCTGATAGAGCAGACTCCCACTGAAAAGGTGATGCAGCCCTGATATCTCTCATTGAAAACCCTGTCAAGCATGTGAGCTGCTGCCAAATACTTGACCCATGAAACAGGAGAGCTATGTGTATACCGGCCACAGGAACTGGAGTGGGTACTGCAAGTGCAGAGGAGTGATGGATGAGGTCTGGGGCTTCTGTATCATGGATTAAGAGGGTTAACAAGAGAAGTATCCCTAGTATCTTCTCAAAGATTAGCCCTTGTTCAGTTGGATTCCTGCTCCATCCTCTTGGGAAAGCTATGGGGCAGATCTGAGTTTGTGCCCATTTGTTTCCCAGGGGTAAGCTATAAATGGCTCTCTAGAAGGCTTCTTCTGGTAACTGTGCACTGTCGGTGACTTCCTAAGAGGCTTACATGCCTTTTTCTGCTTCCTGGGATCTTTCATCTATAGACAGACACTTTTAGACATTTTAATGGTGTTGCCCCAAAAACTGTGAGTTAGCAAACTAACTGTACAGAGAACAGGCATATTAAGTGAAAAGAGGGTCCATTTCTGAAAAATATCACCATATACCACTAATGTTTCTAAAATATTTCAATAACTGCATGATTTTTCACATTTATAATGGTTATCTTTGCCATAGTTTGCATGTAACCCACAGAAGCAGAAATCAACGATGAATGAAAAATGCATATGACAGAGAAAAATTTCCCCCTGGAAAAAAATTCCTTTAGGAAACAGTGCAGCCATTTGAAACAATGTGTGCATACATGGATACAGACACGTGCTGCCAGTCATTGAGGAGTTTATTCTTACTGATACTAAAGACTTCTTTCTGGGTTGCTGATTTCTGCTGACTGAACAACTCATGAATAGTCGAAGTTGCCTACCAAAGAAATTTGTTTCTCAGTTTCAACTGCATTTCAAATCCAGCCTCATACCAGCTTCACATTGAGCTGGAGTTCTGGAAGAGTTGGAGCATAAACAATGTTATTTCAGAGTCATCATTATCATGTCCTTGTCAATGCAAGCCCCCTCCATCCTCTCTGCTGCCTCCTATTTCTGTTACCACTTGCCATAGCCATTCATACCCAAGCAACAACTGGGAAAAAAAAGAAGAGGATGGTTAAGTACTTTATCTGCCACTGGTAAAGCATGAAGAGTGAGACACATCTAGACTGTCTCTCCACTTGCTTTGCTTTCTGCATATAGTAGTAGGTGATGCATGGCAGCTGCATGAGAGATCAGCCTCAACATTTGGGCTTCATCTAAGCTGAGAGAAAAGGTCAGGAGCCGTGACCCTAGAGAGATTAAACTAAATAGAAAGGTATAAAGAAACCCTGCCATATGAACTGTTAACCTGAGGGAGAAAATCACTTTGAATTCATATTTGGACAGAGGTTAAACTGTGCTTGGAGACACGATGCTTAAGCTCCACTCAGAATAAGTTAATATGTCTGCAAAAGAGACTGAGAGAGAAACAATAATGTATTCATCTTAGATGTTCTTATTAAACTTTGAAATTAGCATATCCCTAAAAACACAGTAGCTCTCACCACTTGTTATTTTTTTCTCCCTTCAATTAACTCTGCAAGTTGGGCCAGATTAATTTCTCACTGAGAAGACTTCTTTGCAAATAAAAAGTTAGAATGAGATTACACAAAGCATTACCATTCACCAAGCTTTGCAACTATTTTTAGGTGGAAAAGAAAAGTCATAGCTCCAAGGCTTGATATTTTTTGTTTTCTTAAAGATTTATAATAATCACTTTTTAGAAGTAAAAAAAAATAAAAAAGTTTCATTGGAGGGGAAAAAAAAAAAAGACAAAAAGAGAAAGACTTTAATAAATGGACAGAAAATATTGTTACGCTACAGAAAAAGGTTCTATTTCAGTTTTACTCCATCAGTTCTTTCTACAAAGTGTTCCTAAAGGAAGCACTTTTCCTACTGGGAAACTAATGTTATTAAAAAAATTAGTGAATACTGATTCTGAATTAAGATATTTGACTTCTAATAAATTACTCTCCCTGCACAGTCCTGTTTGTCTTCTTCATGCAGCTTAAATTGGAGTAAGAAGCAGATTCAGTGTATGTGTTTTAGGTAGAAAATTTCCTGAATAAATTGCTTTATTGAGGTATTAGTAAGTTTTATGGTATCTGATCTGTTATTAATTATTATGATAAATATATGTTGCATCTATGAGTGTATTCTGCATCCTTGATTAATATATTTAGATGCAGGAATGAGTCCTTTGTAGAACATGATGAAGGTTTTTTGCTTGTTTCACAAATTATACTAATTCACTTGTTTACAGTGTGAAAATGTGGAAATTATGTGAAATCATGTGATAATCCTGCTGCACAGGAATTTCTGAACGCATTTACTGAGTTCAGAATTCCTTGTGGCATTCAGATGTTCCATTGAGCTTGTACTAGTATATAAAACTAGCAATATTTGAATATCTACTTTCCAAATTTTCATATATTTGTACCATTTGTACCCTTAAAGTCACATTGTCACAGAAATAACATGAATTTGTAATCAGTAATAGCAAAAAAATAAATCTTACGTTTAGCGTGTTTCACTACAGAACTGAGAGTAATTTGAAGAGGGGAATAATTATGATTTGCTCATTGACACGAAGTTACAGTAGCAAATAGGAAAAGAACTCATGTCTGTGCCTAAATCTTCCCAAGGTTTTTCATATCAGTCAAGATTTCCACTGAAAAAACTGCATTGTAAGCACCTGGCTTTTTATAGGCACATATATGTATGTCCCAGATTTGGCACACAACGTTTTTCAGCTTTTGTATGGGATTGTGTGGGGTTCAAAACCAGAGACATAGATGCTAATAGGACACACTATCAATTTTAAATTTCCAAAAGATGTAGGATGAGATACATATCTGGGATGTAAGAGACTCTGAACTGTATGTATGGAGGATGGGAAAACTCTTTCCCATCCAGCTCTACTTCTCACATAAAGTCTTCAGTCCTAACAGACAAGCAATAAAATCTGAAACCATGAAAGGGATATTTCATCGTTACAAAGAATGAAGTGAGATGAACTTGTGTGGAGAGACAATACGTTGTCTCAGACCAAATAGTGGAGTTGGGAAAAATGCACTCATTTTTGTGGTAGAAGCCCTCCCTGCTTTAAAATGTGACACATATGAACATAATTCTATATGAATACAGAAAGCTTAATTTACAAACTAAAATGTTACACATATGTCCAGGTTTTAAATTTTTCATTACTAATCACATGTATGTGTATCGCTTGGGTTTCTAGTTAAATCATGTGTCTTGGACTTCGATAACCTGGGTTTATAGTTTCCTGACATTTTATCATACTTCTTGTTACAAGTACGTATAAATGACTTCTTTTCCTATTAATGTTACTTTGCAAATTAAATTCAGGAGGCAATCCTGCCCTCCCCCCATCCCTGCCTTATTAGAACTGCCTTGGCTCCAAGGTTAAAATTCCTGTCTGTTTCAAATTTGGAAGGCTTCCCATGGTAATCATATTCTGTATCAGAGTGCGGTCTGTATGCTTGGTGTTGCCTTATTTAGATCCATCAGGCAGCACTGACTAGCTGAAACCAGTTTAACTTCCAGCAGGAGAAGAGTAACAGGAGCCCAGCACCAGCTTAAATAAACCAGCGGGAACTCAGCAAGAAGCTCTTCCCAGATAAGCAAAAGCACTGTCCTACGGAGAGCTTGTCTCCACTGAAAGACTGGAGATACATTGTTTTATTGAACACGCCTCAAGCTGCTAAAATCATTTGAGGGAACGGCTTTGGGGTTTATGATTCTCCTCAATCTCTTTGATTTCAAAAATATGGAAAGTTTGATTTGTATCAAGATTATTTCTATTCAGTCCTTATCCCTACCACACGCATGCACTCTGCAGGACTGGCTTTGTGTGTGTCCATGGGTATTCTTATAGCAAGATGAGGAGCTTTCAGATTAGGATTTTTTTTTTCTTTTT